>JAUBWS010104754.1:0-10500 GCA_032270445.1 Darlingtonia californica | reverse complement strand
AAATAAACATCCTTACTACGAAACAAAATCTTAAACATTCCAATAGGATATTCATAAGTTCAAATTACTTTTAAAATACCTACAGTAGACTCCCAGTTTTTCGTACCTGCACTTAATCGGATTTCCCGCTTATTCGAAGCGATTTTCATTCCCCGTGGATTTCCCTTAGCAAAAGCATACAAATATCCATTAGTTATTCGAACCTGCAGTTATTCGAAATTTCCTTTATTCAAAGTGATTTTTGTTCCTCTCGACGGAATAGTCAGTTTTTCGGAATTTTTCCAAAAATTCTGACTTGCATCTTAGAATTCCCAGTCAACCGTAGTAGATAAGTTGGGAAAAAGTTTTAAAGATTTTTTTATATTCCAGGGAATAGACAGTATCTTATACCAAAGGTCTACTTCATTTGTATACCCTATTTCTGTAAAAAATTGATTGTAATTTGAAGTATGTCAATGTAAAGTTGATTTTCAGTTATTCGAAATTTCGGTTATTCAAAGTAAATTCTTATTCCCCGTCGAGGTTCGAATAACCGAGAGTCTACTGTCAAAAGCCTACACCATTTAAACATTGGACATGTTTCGAGTTCTTTTTTTTTTTTTTTTCGCTCTACACTAGGTCTACCCACACTGGTTAAGCAAGGTTTACACGCTGCGATTGTCGGCTACGATATCATTTCACGACATGTGTCGGCTATTGTAAACGAATAGCCGATTTACGGTTTTTTATGTTGTCGGACTCCAACAACACTGAAAATATCTGTGGACTGTGTACAGATTTTCCGACGTCGTAGTCGACAATCGCAGCGTGTAAACCTCGCTTTAGGAACCTACTAAATATAAAAAGAAAAATGGTGCACATGCGCAGTAACTACTACCAACACAAGCTAAAGAATCATCTAAACAATAGAAGAAAGATCATACATTGACTTGCTTCGCAATATAAACCAAAAACTATTAACAGGACTTGAGAGTTAGGTTTATAGCTTTATAACTCCTTCAAAAAATTCTCAGTTCCGAACCAGTGCAGTTAGACACAAATGCCAAAAAAAAAGCTTGGACCAGGTACCTAACGGGTTGACTAAGACAAACTCAACCCTTTACACTTTGTTACAAACATACGTGTCTGATTAGTCATTCTTATCTTGAACACATACTACTACAATCTTAAACGTATATACACCATAAAAAGGAAACAAAAGAATTTTTACTCGATTTTGAGCAAGTCCCAACATCTCCGATTATTCTTCGAAGGGAAATTCCTCTTTTTCTTTCTGAATTTTTGAAAAGTATCAAAGACAAATTGGTTGTGATAAAACTTTATAATAATATTTATTATCATAACTTCGTCACTTCAAAGCTAATCTTTTATGACAATTACAAAAATTTTCAATTTCCTAAGCAAAATTACAAAATTGATAATGCGTTTTAAGCAGGGAAAAACGCACTTCTATTGACCCTTCCATATACGATCTGTCGAAATAATTTTTTTTTAAAACAAACACTGGGTCTCAATCCTTTTAGTATTATTCATAACGAACAGTCATCTACTAATTACGGAAATTTTTTTCACAAATGAGTACTAAATCACTCGGTAGAAGCAAACGCGGGACCTGTTTTTTAAGTGCAAAAGTGACATTAAGTGCAAAACATTTTGGACCAAAAATTTTCGGACAAAGTATTTTCGGACATTTTATAGCCTAATTTTCGGACGAATTTCGGACGTTTTTGTCAGCGGCTTAAAAAATTTTTCAATCAAGAAGAAAGACAAGCAAATCAAACTTTATAGGACACGAAATAGTTCGTTTATGACTTACAAAGTTACAATCGTCATCAAAACATCACAAGTGCTAAAAGAGAGCTCTCTTCAGGAATGTTGATCCTGTCAATTTCTTTCATTAGTGATGCAATTTCGAAGGTGGATATACTAAATGGACTTGATATACGGGGTTTGTGATGGAAAAAATTTTTTATGAAATATGTATTTTGAAAACTGTATTTGATTTTTTGATTTAAAAAAATTTCGGATGTTAAAGATTTCAGGCGTCAAAAATTTCAGACGTTAAAAATTTCGGACGTTAATATTTTAACCATTTTTGCACTTAATGTAGCAGGGACACGATTTTGATTTTTTATGAAAAGACCAAGCCAAAAGAAAAATTCCAGATCATTTCTCAGCACCAACTCGAGGTAACATTTTCAATTAAAAAGCTGTTGTATAAAATATCTACAGCCTGACATTACAATTTGTTATAAATTCTGCAAATGGAAATCCAGGACACTTATCCAAGAGAATGTTGATAAATCAAACCTTATATGGAAAAATGACAAACATTAATTCTTTCATAGAAGAAAAAGTTTTTCAGTTAAACCATCATCAGTGCTACAGTAGGTATGAATTTTTTTTACATCAAGCACTAACGATGGTTTACCTTTGACATTATGGTTACTTGGGAGTCAATTGTAAACAAAATAATAATATGATTCAAAAGGAGATGTACTTATTATAACAAATATCTAGGACAGAAATTTGTTCAATAAAAATTTAATAGGTCAGGTTAAAAACTAAATTCAGGATTTTGCAAAGAGAATCCACACCCAAAGCAGCCAGTGTAAAGAGGGAGTGGCAACGAAAATTAAAAATAAATCACAACAACAGGAACACAACGTAAGGAGGCAAAAAGTAATTTCAAGTATTCTTTTACAATTTCTTATTCACACATCTAAGGCTACTAAACAGAAAACAAGAAATCGAGCTATGCTCTACTCCTCTTTTGTAGGTAAGACAAAGTTTTATCTCCTTTATGACAGAATACATCCAGTGAATTGCTTGCCACATATCTATACCCTTTCCTAAATTCCGAACACATTACGTGGTATCTCCTCTGGTAACTTTGTAAATACCAAACCCACACAGGATTGTGACTAGAACAGCTCCAACTGCCATCCAGTTATCATTTTCTTGAAGTTTGAACTTCAGCTACAAATAAGACGAAAAGTTTATCATTGGAAAAGAATTAAATTTTTTTTTTGTGGTTTATTACTTTAAAAGATTAACATCTATGAGGAGGCTGATTTATCCTTCTGGTAGGAGTTGGCAAGTTGAGAATGCTAGTGAATCAAGAAAACAATTTAAATGAATATCACAGTACGCTGTACATTCTTTTAAATTTCATTTTCATACGAGAAACATTTTTCCGAACTGAGCCTCATGTTAGGTAACTCAAATTATGGGAATATCCGAATGATCCAGAGATCCAGAGATATAAATAAATTATATTTAATAACAATTTTGAGTAGTTCAGTTTTGTCAAAGTATATAATCATTTCTTTGAATTTTCAAAAAAACCTTTTTATATAAAAAAGTGTATTTTTCCAAAACTTCTTTTAGCCACTGTAAAATTCATTTAAAACTTACATGTTACAATGCACGATAGGTTTTAAGGGCAGGTGATTAAAATTCGAGGTTTGTAACGTGAGATGTAAGTTAATAAAGAAGTGAAAAACCAAGGTATTACCCAAAAGAAATATCAGGTCAAAAAGTGAGCAAGGAGGCTCTTTATGTAATATTTCATTCCAACTCAAAATTTCCTTTTAGCAAGAGAGTTCTTCAACAAAGTACAAGCCTTCCGTAAAATGGTCTGTAAATTTAGTTGAATCTTGGCTACTTACCCATCCACCTTGCTCAATAATCCACTTCACAATTTTTTGTTTGAAGAAGAAGCTAACCATGTATTTCAAAATCTTTCTCAGGAAACTCTTCACACCAAACAAACTACTTTTCCTTATAAAGCTACTAGCAATCTCGTAACCAAATAAAAATAGAGCAATGATACGTCCCCAGTTTATACCATGGTTAAACAGTTTTTTGGCAACATTAGCAAACGTATCGAAAGCAAATTCTTCATTAATATCTAAGGATGACACCATACTGCTGAAATCATCTTGGTATTTCTCGTTCACTTTATCACCCACATCAGCCAACAAACGACCAATTTCAACTATTTTCTCGTCGTTTGGATCTTGTTCCATTTTTTCGATATTACTCCTTTCATCTCGAATGTTATGAATAAGATTAGGTGAAATTTCAGCCACAGTAAGATCACCGTCCTCCGATTCCCGTTCAATATCACTTGTTAGCCGTGTAAATAAGAAAGTCCTAAATATTTTTTGTGTTTGCTCAGCCACTTCTCTTTCTTCCCCTTCTAGCTCCTCTTCATCAAATGAGGTGTCTCCTTGTAGGGAATCTTTGTTAGGGTTGAAAAATATATTCGGATCATCTGGATCAGGGGCTTCAGCCATTTCTTTTTTTTTTATTTATCTAAAAATATCAAGAATCTATTTATAAAACAAATATAGGACAATGTAAATACGACTCTTACAGGGTCTTTTGAAATTGATAAAATTCCAGAAAATCTTTTCGAAACGAAATTAGAAAAAATAATAAAATAATTAATGTTGTCATATTGATTGACCACTCTAACATTCAAAAGCAGCTTGCTTTACTCACTTAAGTAATTTCACATCTCACACAAATATCAATAGGTAGCTCTCCACTCAATTTCTAAATTGTGTAAGACATTATTTCTGATACATAAGTTGGGTCAGATATGGCTGGCCTCAGGAGTTTCATTGAACATGACCACTTTGTCACCAAAAATTATTGACGTTAAATAACAATGTTTTTTGGGTACAAGAATTCTCCGACAGTGTGTTATAAGTCAGACATGATAGCACTTTTGATGGGACAATGTCAGATGTCTGATCATGAATAGGTGATCTTTTTGAGAATCTAACTATATAAATAATTACTGTGAGCAAAATTCATGCATGATCGTTTTGAATTCTTCGTACATAATGTACTTACACTATTTTATAAAAATGGCACGAAGGATTATGTCATCAGTAGACAGATAGAAACTTATATGCCTTGTGTCAAAATTTTATGTACTTGACTTTTCGATATCTTCATTTGGTCATTGATAACTGATCTTTTATATTCACTAGAATTTTGTCTGGAATTAGAATATTTACAATATTTAATTTGGATCAAAATCCAAATCTTTATGTTGTTTATTGTTGACGTTATTATGACTATAAAAATGCAAATAGAAATTAATGAAACTTTAACACTAAAACATGTAAGAAATATAAATGAACTAATGCATAAAGATAAAAAAATTAAGAAAATAAAGGTCTTACAAAAAATAAATGTACAATAATATTGCAAGTAACAAAAGATTTGAAGATTACTACTATGGTTAAAAAACTAACCAGACCGACTGAGAGACTTAGTAACCAACCAGAGGGTACCAACAAGTATGGTAGAGATTGCAATTATTCTCACCCATTTCTCAATTGATGTAGTTTCAGTTATAACCATTAATGAGATCAAATGTTCTGCCCGTCGCGGACAATCTTCAGAGTCAAAGAAATTTACCATCGTAACCTAGGAATGAAGAATAAGATATATCATTATTATTCATTTTTATTTACGATAATTTACCTACGATGGCCTCTTCAATTCTGTAGGTAATGCTATCAATCAAAGGTTCTGCCTTCCTGGAAACACCAACAGGGAACCTTGTAGAATTAACAGTGAGGTAATTTTCACCACCCAAACCCTAACAGCCATACTAGACGCTTCATTGGAAAAAAGGCAGCATTTTCTTACAGAAAAAAGGGTTATATATGCGGAAGAGAATTGCTTGTTGAGATGATGAAGAAGGAACTTAGAACCAAATATCCCAATAGACTCCATTTTAAGCATTTTAGAATAAACTTTAAACTTTCATTTGAAAAAATGACACATGACAGCAGTATCCAATAGTCCGACTTCACTTCTAAAATAAGGCAAGACAGCATTTTTTAAACAAAGAAAATAATTATTTAGTTTAGGTGCATCCGCGACACACTAAACGTTCCCTTTCTGTCGAGGTCTGAGAATGATAAAAACATACCCATCCCCCATGAGATGCTATCCACTCTGCAACTTCTTCTTTTAAGATAAAATCGACCAAATATCGCACAATTTTGCTGATAAAACTATGAACACCTGGTCCGCCTTTTTTAATAACAGCGACTGCAACTTCTGCACCAAAACAAAGTAAAGCCACAACTCTAAACCACGTTATTTCGTTTTGCATTAGATGTTTACAGACATTAACAAAAGTATCATATGCAAGTGAAAATTCACTCGAAAGGTCAAGTCCAGCAGTTAATTTGTGGAAATTCTTATGATGGTTAATCAATGTAAGCTCTAGATTTTTTTCCACTATTTTGATTACTTGATAATGTACAATCTCATCCAAATGAGTTTCATCAGCCTCTTCACATACAGCTAAATATTGTTTAATCAGTCGAAGTTCATCAAGGACTGGTTTTGGAATTGAAGAGAAATCCAATTGTCCATTGATGGATTCCTGTTCTATAACTTTTTCCAAAAGCTTATATATGCAGCATTGAAGAATACTTTCAGCTTGTTTGGCAATTAATTCAACATCTTGATTTTGAGCTTTACTTAATTTACGTGCATGACTAATCAGGGACATTCTAAATTAAAAAATAATCATAAAACATGCAAGTACTCAAGTTGAATTAAAATCAAAACTCATTTAACAATAAATTCATGAATGCAAGAACATCTTTTTTTTACAACTACCTATTCTTTTAACCTTATACCAGACAAGGGAGGTTTGTGACCTGGGAAATACTTTGATAACTTGAGGAATGAAAAAGCTGGTAACTTTTCCTACTTGATATAATTCTAATTTCCAACATGTTTCTGAAAATTTCAAGGTGTCAAGTTGACCATATGGATAATTTTACTCAATGTACTGGAATAATATATGTCTAATTGCATTAACTTAGCAACAGCTTACCGAAACACCATAAACCATACCATTTTTTAATAGTACTTTGAGCGTCCGAGTCGTTGAAATAAATTTCATGACCCATACATATACGTACAGATTGCTGAAATCAGCAAAAATTAGACAAAAATGACCATTTTTGGACTTTTAATTGCTATAAATCTTTTTCGTAATAGGTTTTTATTTATTTCAATTCGATAAAACCAAAATATTTTATTATGATATGTTTATAAATGGTGACTTCGGGGTGACACTAGCCAAGCAAACAGCAACATATAATTTTTTTCACAATACAACTTGAAAAACTTGATTCCAACCCTGCATATTAAAAAAGATTGATCGATGATCCAAAGCTATGGGTGAATTCAGGCAAGGTAATAGTAGCTTATCAGAGCATTTCACGATCCAGAGAAAATCAAGTTCAAAAGTTTTTTTCCTTATGATTACTTGTGAGTAAACATGTTCTCTTGAAATGTCTTAAAAATAGCTGTGTATTTACATAAGCGCATTTTTTCTTTTATTTCTATTTTTCCTTCTTCTCATTGTGCAAATAATGTTTTTGTAAAACAATGAAATTTGTGCAAACAAAAAAGTGCACTTTTCATAACTATGCACCAATAAACATTCAACATCAAGAGAGACACAGAGATTGTTGTTTTCCTCATGTTATTTACCTTTAGTTACCATAAATTGAAATTTTATAATTTCTATGATATAATATGCGTAACGTTGCATAATAATCTCGCAAATAATCAGATATGATTTATTTTTTGTAACCAAATTTTATGTAAATGAGTTCAGGTTTTTTGTTCTACAAATTTCTGATAAACTGACTGATAATATTCACTTTCTATGAAAAATCCAACAGTAGGATATAGTTCCAGCCAGTATTACTGTTTTAAAATAATTTTATTACAGCAAAGTTTATGTTCTATGGAACAGACCAGCAGATCAGTAGTAAATAAGGACAGTTACCTATTTCTGATTTGTAAAATATTCACTGATCACACTCGGGCACAAAATAACGGTTCGTAGTTCGCTAAATGGAAACCATTTTCAAGAAACTGCGAACCAGAAATAGAAACTTGAAACTTGACTTTCAAGTTACAGTCAACTGCAATGCACAAACATGGGGTGACTTGCACTGGCATAAAACTATTACTACATTTTTTCTTGAATGAATCTCTTTGGACATTTTTTTACTCTACTGTCTTTACAAGTAAGAAGGGTGAATGTTATTGTATAAATATTTGGTGTTGTTGCCACAAGTGGCCATTTCTTACACTGAGTGGGTAGGTTTAAAACGTTCACTGCCAGGCTGTTTACAAAAATGACAAAATTGCATCTTGAAAAATTGTCTTTTGAAAGTTTCAACAACTGTTACTTGGCTTAAACTCCTCTAAAAATGACATATGAGTATACTAATCGACAGCAAGTTTTCTGTAGATGCTGAAAATGGCATAAAAACAGAAAAGTCTTTTTGTTAAGAAGTTATGGCTGTTTGAAGTTGGTTTGGTATTTTGACCCTGAAACTACAAGTACACTCACAGTTGGCACTGAGCATGTTATAAAGCAAAGCCACCATGAAAATTTGGTAAGGTCCTTTTAGGGGTGTTTCCGGTCATAGAACATGACTGTGAGTCAATCTGGCTAGTTTTCAGCATTTTCTAAGTTTTCTCCATTGCTGATTAACACATTTACTGCCAGCCTGTTTTCAAAAATGACAAAAATTGCATCTTGAAAATTCAGTTTTTTGAAAGTTTCAACAACTGCTACTAGGCTACAAATGCTGTGACTTTACAAGCACATCAATTCCACAGGAATTTACTTCTATTGCTTAAAAAATGCATTTATGCACCTTCTAACCCTGTCAAGATTCAGTTAAAAAATACAAAAATACTTTTCTATTAACAACATCACTAGCAAGCAATAACTGCAGTTTTAAAATCACTAAAGCAAAGCTGGCAATTTGCACAAGAAGTCTCTTAACAGACTATAAATAAACAAATAAATATAATAATAATGAAAATAAATAAACAAATAATGAATAAATAAATAACTACATGACATGATGAGTTTGACGATAACTTGTTAGCAGCCCTTTGTGGGCAGTATAAGACCTTGGGCAAACCCCATCAAATATATGCAATTTATGGGGTTGTACAGGGTACTGGAATCTGATAATGAAATTCTCCTGTGCACAGTATTGGTGTGTACAAGGTGTGTTTGAAAGCCATATTTTTACCATTTTATTGCAAACACTAAAATATCTATGGGGTGTATGGGGCTAATCTTCTCATTCTAGTGCATGTGATCGCACGCATACACCCCACAAACGTGCTGCCAACTTGTTTTTATCAGTAAATTTTTGGTTTTTTAATTCACTGCGCTTTTAAACATTGTTACGCATGTAACGTAATTTCATAGAAAAGTTTTCGAATTTTTAATTCAATGATCTTTATTAAACATTGCTCCGCATGTAACATAAATAATCTTAAAGAAAAGTTTTAGTATTTTTAATTCATTACTATTTAAATACCATTATGCATGTTCATAATATTTTCACTCTCTATTTAAAAACCTAATTAAAAAGATAATGCATGACACATAATGACATATAAATTTGCTAAATTTCTCCATGTTAACTTCTTTGATTTAACTTGTTTTCTATCCACAATAAATGCACTGCAAACATTCCTAATTGATTTTTTGTTTTTACTGAAAATAAGAAGAACTTATAAAAATCCAGTTTTTAGCTTGGTTTCACACTTTTAGCAAGGCTCAATATATAATAAACTAAGGTCTAAATTTAATTTGAATGATTTTAAAGTTGAGTAACTTCCCTAAGACATCAGGATGCCTTAATGAAAGAAAAGATGATTGTTTCAACATGTTAGCCATAAACGTTGCCAAATATCCTCATCAATTGTTTAAAGGCATCAACGTGTTAATCACACATCCGCTAGTTAGCTATATATTTCATGATGGGTGCTATTTTTTAGCACACACCACAGTATTTTCTTATTTAGAAGACTGACAGAACATGTTCAAATTATTATTTTGTACCCGCTATGGTAGGTATGGGTTGTACAGGGTAGTTCTGATTTATAAATCTTGGAAAACTATATACGTAACGTCTGTACTTACTCACTGTACAACCCTGTAAACACTACATTTTATGGGATTCCTCCCTTTGACTCAACCAATCTGCCAATCTGCCAATTAAAAACGATTAAGAATATCAGATGTTTACGTCATTGTGAAACAAAAGCATGTTTTGTTTTGTGTTTTTACTATTGTTTAAACGAGACACACATCATTATTATGCAAATATTTAATAAAGAAAAGTTATTTGTTTTCCTTTTGTTTTGGTGATTCTTAATGTGTAAATAGGACGTGCGTTGTTTCAGCTAGCTGTAAATCAACTATTACCAGCCATCGTTTTAAGAGAGAAATTTAAAAGTTAATTTACCACCATACTGTCTTTTAGAAGAGCGGTAGTAAAGTGAGTTGCTGTTGAAAAAAAGCCATTACATACAAAGACAGTACCGTGTAGATGGGGGCGACTTTGAATTTGATGGGGTGACTTTGAACAACCACAACAAACAACATTTTCTGGTCTGCACTTT
>JAUBWS010104743.1:0-10500 GCA_032270445.1 Darlingtonia californica | reverse complement strand
TTTATATTGTTAGTTTTATTAAAAAAAATGGGCCCGGGGGGGGCCGATTCGCCCCCCCCCCCCCCCCCTAGTTGAAATAGGGTTAATTGCAAATTTGTTTGTGTGTGTTTGTATTATAACGTGTAGTAAATGTTTTGAATAAGACCATGGTTTGATGTACAGGGAAGAACAATGTTATGTATAGACAGATTTCAAACACTACAGTTTTTTGTGGAAAATTCTGTATAACGTTTTTGGAAAATCGAAGCATCGAGACTAAACTTACCCCTACTAGGGTATCTAAACAACTTAATTAATTTCTTGTATCAGAAACTCTGATGTTTGAATTCTGTCACATGAACTATGTTAATGTATAGCTTGATTATTACGAGAGAGCGTAGTGCGCAGCACGTTCTGTATCCCGTATTAAAATCAGCTGCGAACTTCTACTCCCAGTACTACTACTCCAACTCCTTTGAGTTTCTACATGTTTTGCCTGAAGCCATATGCATGGTATTGCTCTCGCGCGTCACATTTAGCGATTTTGGTGAAATTCACCTATTTTGACGCAGGTGTACATTCACTTTGTTTGATAGATCAAATAAAGCACAAAGGACGCAACTATGAAGAATAAGATAGCGTAAATTTAATTTTTAGCGCGTATGCGCAATTGAAAACATGCTATTATTTCAGTAACAAGTCATTATTGTGGATCGGAATCGATACTTTACCAAGAAATATGTGTATGCTGAAGATGATGGCTCCAGGGAGGATTTTTTACACGCATGAGCAGTAATATCATTTCGATATTAAGTCATTATGATATGTCGGATGCGATACTTTACAAAGAAATATGACTATGATCTCGTTCTTCTGAGTAAAGAACGGAATTGATTGAATATCGAGATTCATAATCCTAACGTAATTGTTTTTGTTTCTTATCGCTCTCCCGTTTGTAACTGCTAAGTTTCTTGTTTAATATGGTTTCTAATAACATGAAGATAAAATGAAAAGGTATAGAAGGAATAAATCATGCTTCTTTCTCCTTTGTTCTATATGCACAACAATGTGTATGATAAATAATGAGAACGTTAAAGCAAGTCTCGACTCTGAAGTATAAATTAGATTAGAGTTTTCAGTGATGCTCATAAACAGTGGACACGCTAAAAGTGTGAAATCGGTTTGCATCGGTTTTCGGTTAGCACTATCCCCAGTTTTTCTGACTAAAATAAATCTCATGCAAAGTTCGCAACCATGACCAACCTTCTACAAAACTCTAATATCTATCGGTAAACCAGAATTAAATTTCTGAACAGGTTTGTCCGTAGCCGTCTCACCTACGGATGTCAGAACTTGAATTTGACCACGAGACGATTTGAAAAGCTTAACACTACATACCGAAATCTTCTAGGGAGAATGGTCAAAGGAGGTTTTAAACGAACCGGAACCAATGACGACAATTTTCGCTATAAACTCAGTAACAAAAAATTTCATTCTATCTGTGGCACGTCCGATGTCAGCAATTTCATTCACGAGCTAGCAGAAAAATTACGCCAGTCATGTGGTTAGAATGCGTATTGAACGCAGCACTAAGCAGCTAATGTTTATTGACGAGAAATACCACTAGGTCGACAGAGTAACACCTTCTCTTCTGGAGCAAGTGGTAAAAAATAACAACTCCACCGTTGATATTTCTATCAATATTTCCATGAAAACATTGACTTGAAAATTTGACTTTGTTGTCCCATTTAATTATATATTTTAACTATGGTAAATCTATACATACATACATGAATATTTGGGGGGAGACTTAGACTTATGTGGCATTTCAGGAATAAAGAGAGTACAACTGTTATAAATCCTTTTAAGAAAAAGAACTCTAAATTTAATCCGAAAGGAAAAGACGCTGTAATCGAATTATATTTAAGTAGGCTTGAGAAAGAGATTTTAGACCTTGATTTTAACCTTAACTATTCGAATGTCACTAGGGAGGAAAGAGAGGCACTGAAAAGTTTGCGAAATGACCATTCTATTGTTATTAAGGAGGCTGATAAAGGGTAATGTGTTGTTGCTTTGGACCGGAATAATTACCTTGTTGAAGCCAGTAGCCAACTTTCAGATCGGAATGTATATGAGTAGGTTGCTGGAGATTCTATCAGCCCCTTAATTGCAAAAATCAAACACAAGCTTAGATTGGTGAAAGCACGTAGAGATGTCTGCCAGGAGACTCTCGATTTTTTTATCAACGACAATCCAAGAGTGGGGAGAATTTATTTGTTGCCTAAGGTTCAGAAGAGACTAAATTCAGTACCAGAGTGACCAGTTATCTCTAATTTTAACTTCTACACTGAGAATATCTCCGCATTTCTTGACTTTCATCTTCAATCAATAGCTCGTGCTGTTAAATCTTACGTTAAGGACACGAATGACTTTCTCAAAAAACTTAGAGATATCGAGAACTTACCACAAAATTACTTGTTATGTACCATTGACGTTGTACGACTCTATCCAAACATCCCTCATAAGGATTGACTTGATGCCCTTAAGAGAGTCATAGACAGGAGAGAAACTAAAGAAATCTCTACTGACACACTATTAGATTTAGCAGAGTGTGTGTTAAGAAATAATGTTTTTGAACAAAATGGTAAGCAAAAACAGGGCACAGCTATAGGCACAAAGATGCACCTCCTTATGCTAAAATTTTTCTGAATGACTTAGAAACTCACTTTTGCAAAACTGTGATATAAAGACTTTTTGTATGGTGGAGGTATATCGATGATATCTTTATGATATGCGAGCATGGAGAGGAAAGGCTAAAGGAGTTTCTTAGTCATATCAATGGGTTTTATCCTACAATAAAGTTTACTGCTGAATAATCCACCGAATCAGTGAATTTTCTAGATGTTATGGTCACAAAACAGGATGATAAACTTACTACTGACCTATTTGTAAAGCCTACTGATACCCATCAGTATCTTCATGCATCTTCTTGTCATTCCTCGCATTCTAAACGGTCTATATTATATAGTCAGGCATTAAAGCTTAATCGCATATGTTCTGATTTTCAGTCATTTCACAAAAGATGCAACCAACGTGGTTTTGAAAAGAGGTTACAGCAGTAAATTTGTCAGGAAACAAATACTTAGGGCTAGGAAGTTTGATAGGAATTCTCTACTGGAAGATCAAGTTAAAAGCAAGAACAAGAAGGATCCCAAGTTGGTTTTGAACATAACATTTCATCCCTTATTAGCTAAGATCAAGGGTATTTTGGAAAAGATTCATATCCTCTTGACACCTAATAGTGAACATATAAAAACAACTTTCAGAATGTTCCTATTGTTGGTTTTAAAAAAGGTAAGGGTCTTAAGGATGTGTTAGTTAGAGCAAAAATTCCAAATTTAGAACCACAAGAGGGATTAAGTAAGAGGTGCTGTTCAAAAAGATGTGCAGTCTGTGATTTGGTGAAAGAGACAAACCGTTTTTCAGGAGAAGGGAAAGAATATAAAATAAGGGTGGGACCTTTGAATTGTAATTCACAAAGTGTAGTTTACCTGATACAATGCAAATCATGCCAAAAGCAATATGTTGGTAGTTGCACAACCAAGTTTAGGCTTAGGGTTAATAACTATAAAAACTGTTTCAAAAAACATCAAATGAATCAGACTGTGCCTCAACAATCTTTCCATGATCACTTTGCTAGTTCTGGTCACAATGGGTTAGAGGATTGGGAATTTACAGATCAGGGTTCAAATTTGCAGTCCGTTAGGAGAAAGGAAGCATATTGGCAGGAATGAACGGGAAAGATGTACCGAAAGAAGCATTTGGGTTTATGTAAATGATGTGGAAAGAGATGAAGATATTGTAAATACTGACACTGTACAACTTTAATGTACAATCTGTTGTCGAAACCACACCGGTGAAAACAATTTACAAGCCCGGAAAAGTCTACGGTTGGACCGGATAACATTTCAACCCCATTTTTCAGGACAAGAGCTGACCTTAGAGAAATTTCTGGAAGGGATTGTTTCCATGTAAAGAAACCAAAATGAACCCTTTACTTTAACAGTATAATTTTGGAAGGACTTCGTATACTCTAAGTTGTTACATTACCACAAAATGTTCTATGTAAAATTTCAAGACATTTGCACTTTTACATCAACTTTTCTTGCCATTTTTTATAATTTTCCATTATTCGCGGTCGCTCAAACGTGGTTCCTCCAGACTCAATAAGGTCTTGAACAAAAATGAAAATGTGAATTTTGAAGAGAGTATAAAAATTAAGGAAAAGCCTCAGAAATTGAATGAATGTGAATGTGATTTAAAACTTACCAGTACAGTACAGTAGTTACAGAGAACTACAAAAAAATCTTGATTTTGTAGTCGATTTGATTTTGATTTTGACACAAGTACTGTAGTAAAAAAATCACCAATCGACCAATGTCATGTTGATGTATATACAAATCACAAGCTGGAAAGCAGGTTTATGTTTATGTGAATTTACCTTAGGTCTTATATTCACCTCTATCCCGCTCTTACAGTATTTGCCATCATATGACTTAAACTCCCCACACACCATGAAACTCACATATCACATGTCTATAATTTAAATTTCTCACACTCATGGATTTAAAAAAACACACCATACTTATTTTCAAGTGTTAGTTCTTGATTATTATCTTTAATTCTTTGATTAATTCTGTGAAATTAATTTCCATTTTTCTTCATAACAAATTTTCACAAACACATTTAACCCTAGGGATGATGCACCGGCCTAAATCGTTAATAGGAAAATGCTTCTGACATGAAATTTGATATACATATACCAAAAAAAAAAAAAAAAAAAAAAAGACATATAGATATTCAAAACAGCAACCATCTGGAATGACATTACAAAAGACTTCTCGTGTGTATTTGGATTATTAGCGCTATGAAGCTAAAATGGGGCTTACCTTTAAATTATGAATGGCAAAGTTTGAAGACATTTTCAAATGGTTTTTTCAGTTTTAGTTAGCCAAAAGGTCTCTCAAAATGAATACTATATATATAAGGTTTTAGTTATTAATTAGACTTTAAAAAAAGGTCGCCCCGTCTCTCCATATATCCTTTACTTTTTGGGGACGTTCATAAGCTTTTAACTTGAAATTTTGTACAAATATGCTTTTATTAAACAATCAAGTTACTAATAAATAGTTTCGAAAAAACTGTTAGAAAGTTAAAATTAGTGGCAGAAATTGAATTTTTGCGATGTAGGCATTGGATTCCACCATATTGAAATAATGTAATTTGTCAATTTTTTTTTTTCTCTTTTAAACTACTCAAATAGGCTCGTTGTCAAACTTTCAACTCATTTGAATTTGCATTTTATCAAATTTCAACTCTTCAAAAATTAATGCAAATTTTAAATAGACAAAAAAAACACCTATTTTCGCAACAGCAAACAAAGTTGTAATTTCATTCAGAAGTTTTAGAATATACAAAGATTGTAAAAAAGAGTACATGAATGTAAAAGTGCTGTGTGAAAAAAATCTGTCAACCTGCCCTGGTGTCATGAAATTACATAAAACATACATCACAACACTGACACAGTTAAATGGTGTAGTATACCTTTTTGTAACCGACTTAGTCTGTAAAAAAAGGAATTAAAATTGAGAAGTACTCAAAAAAATCTCGTACACTTTGAAAAAAAATCACAAAAAATCTCAAACGTTTTGGCCGAAAAAGCACAAAAAAATCAACGATCACAAAAAAATCATGAAATGAGTCAAAGTCACAAAAAAGCATGAAAAGTCTTGTATATATATACGCTATGTTTTATGTTTTAAATGCTTCATCCCTCGATTAAATTTGTAACGCCCTAGCTTCTAAATCTAAGTATGAAAAAACAATCATCTTGACTTCAAATTGTTTTTACTAACTTCAGACCTCCCAACCTAGTATGTGCGACATAATACGCTGTTCTTTTTCTGTATTCTGCTTTTTATTGATCCACGATTGATATTTAATCAAGTTTGTATAACAGAGCATCACAATCTGAGCTATTCACTATTGCCAACCGAGAGAGTCAGACTGTCAGAAATTTAGTGACTGCGACACATTTCATTTGAAGGGACGTGGAAATTTATTGTTGATATAGATCAAATGGACTATTTCCATGACACGCCAGTGTCTCCCAGATCAGGGAATTCAAATGCCTTTAAAATATTTGGGGAAAATTCAGGGAATCTTCTAGACGTACTGGATAATCAGGGAAAAAGAAAAGTTTGGAAGTTGGGTTTTTTAAACATTTTCTTGGGTAACATTTCAAAACTTTCCTTCCTCTTGGAAGAAAATTATACTTCAAGGCTTTTCGTAAATTACTGCTTGACTCACACTTGAGCCAAGGAAAAAATCAGAGAAAAATGGTAGAAAATCAGAGAAATATCAGGGAAATCTCCAACTCAAGATTCTGGCAGATACTCTTTTCAACTGAAATCATAAAGTAGGAAAAATGTTTAGCTGACAAACACAGTTTATAGGTTTGTTGTGTAAAATAGAATTCAGAAAATTGTCACTTGGCAGTTGGCAGTAGCACTAGCTATTCACTAACTACCTAGCAAAATTAAACATACAATAGGATACTGTCAATAACGAAATAGTGTTAAATACTTTCTCCAGTATTTCGCTGTCCAACAAAAAATAAAGACGTTCCTTCTCCCAAACCTTTCCCCATTAACAATGTTTTTATTCGGTGTTTTTATTTGATGTTACGTACTACCCAAACGACTTTTCGCTTTATTTCCCACACTAAAAAGATAAACATGGAGAAAAAATAATTATAGATATCGCAAAATAATTATAGAAATCGCATAAATCAAAATCACCAAGAGGCCTGGTGATTTTGATCAGCCGCCTCCAGGGTCTTTTCTGCGAGCGCCCGTCCGAGCGAGCAGCGCGAGCGATATCAAAAAAGCAAAGTGAAAACCCCCTATGAACGAAGTTGTCCGAAAGGGTCCATGGGGTAGAGGTGTGTTTTTATTTCTTCAAATACCTTGCGGGAACTACTTTTTTTTAAACTTGATATTAATGAAATTCTTATAAAAACTATATATCGAAACTATCCCATTCAAAAGTATTTCAGATTGACAGTAGTGCAATATGCAAGTGGATAGTGGAAAAATAGTTTGTGCATTTCAAAGCAGTTATTGAGTGAAGTTTATAAAATACACGCCGTTTTTCAAGTACAGATTTCTAATCGGAATAAATAATTGTGTTTCAACTTTTTCAATCTTTTATTGGTCACTAGCTTTCCTTAAGCGACAGTTGAGGGACCTTAGTTAAGTAAATTTTCATTTTTTATAGCTTCTCTTTTACTTCTTCGTTCTAACAAATTCACGCCTTGGAGTTTTAACTTAATTTAACATTTGCCACGATATAATGAATATGTATTTTGAAAGTTCATTGATTTTTCCTGTTTCCAACACACTGTATTAATAAGTTATCATGGTTGTGAATTCAATAATAATTGATTGCAATTCATAAAATAACGCACGCTCGGTTGTCTGCTTCAATGCTAAGAATGTTTCGTTGATATGTATTTGTGGCCATGAATGCAAAGACGAGTTTCAGCATTCCATATTGACGCATCTGATTGGGTTGTTTCTGATTATTCTTTCGCTGTTCTATTTGTTCGATTCCACTTGCTCCGAAACAAAGTTGTGATTTTAAATTTTCCCTGTCCGGCTGCTGTTACACAACGGATAAGTGGAAAAAAGCTATTCGGGGTCCTCTTTTGCAAATCACTGGCTTTGCTTCAGTCGCGTTCAACTTGAATCATTGCACCCTGTTGATTTTGTAATTAGAAAACATTTTCTTTAATTTTTTTTAACTGAATACTAACGGGAGTTAGAGGTTGCGAAAATGAATGGTGTGATGGACTTTTTCAATGATATTATTTAAAGGTTTTGAACCCCCTGAGAGATAAACACAAAATTGCAGACTTCACACATTATATGAAACCTGTTAACCTCACGTTAACAATACAGGGTGTTTCAAAAAAGTGGCAACAAGAAAAGTTATTGAAGTTTTTAAAGTAAGTATGCACGATATTCCTATAAATTTTATGTCAGCTTATTTAAAGCTCTTTTTATTGTCTTTCAAGTGATGTGGTCTTAACATTTGGTTTAAAATAATTGTCAGTTATTGCATTTTTCCATTTTCCCCAGGATATAGTTATCACTTATTGGAAAATGATAGTTCGTTTGAAAGATATTTCAGAGTGGAATAATTTTGTACATAAAAGATATTAGGAAATTTTGAAAGTGAAGAAGGAAAATGAAGATGAAAAATATTAACTTTTTTCTACGTATAACCTTTAATTTGATAGGCAGAAACTTCAACCTTCGCTGCATTCAAATATGTAATTGTTTTTCTCATAGCCTCTATAGTTTTCAATGTACAGCCCTTCAAAATAGGCCAAAACTAGCCAAAAAACGCCAAAATAAGCCTATTTTGAAGAGTTGTCCTTTGCACAAGAGGTAAATGTTTGGTTATTTTTCGCGTGTTTCCTTCAGTCAATCATACCTTTTCAAGGAGTATGCTTCAGTTGAAAGAAAAGCAAAACAAACATATTTTTTTTTGACTCGTATCAAACCGTCAATATAGCTGTGTTTGTATAATCTCTCAAAACAAGTAGCTTTGAGATGTTTTACACAAAGATGTCAAAAATGTTTTTGATGCTGCTTTCTATAGAGATAGGTTAAGTAGTAATAGAAAACTTCACCATTTCTTCTATTCTTATAAGCGAAGAAATGGATATCCAGACTTGGAAATTTTCAAATATAACTTGATTTGTTGATTGAATTCTTTTAGTAGGGTTTGGTATCGCTAGCTTTCATAACATTAACATACCTTATCGGCCCTTTTTACGCCGGCCCTTAATTAACGCCGGCCCTTTTTACGCCGGCCCTAATTCTGCCACTCCCGAATTTTAGCATAACGCCATATAGGGCCGTATTTTACACCAATTGCAGAAATAAAGGGGAAAATAGTTAATTTTTCATTATTTTTTACAAGAAATCTTTTAAAATCTGTCTACGACAAAATTTATTACTTCGCTTTTCATCATAGAATGTGCATAGTTATCATATATGATAATTTCATTCATAAATATTCGTTTTTTTCAAACAAACGAGCCTTTACACTGTTTACAAGAAAAACCATGGTACAAAACTAACGCCACTTTTCGTGAAAATTACCAAACTTTTGGCCCTAATAACGCCGACCCTTTTTACGCCGGCCCTTTTAACGCCGGAGGCCAAGAATTACCGCCATTTAGGGCAGGCGTAAAAAGGGCCGATAAGGTAGTCTAGGAAAAACTGGTTGGAGTATCTCCACAGTTTCTATGTTTGCTAAGAGAGGGGACCAAGAAGTTTTAACGAAAAAATTTATGTCGCAACGTGTGGTAAAGATAGCCATTAGAAATATTGGGCAGACTTCCCCGTTCTTCATTAACCCTACCTGGGCTGGGCTTTTTTGTGTTCGGCACGGCTGGAAGGGGGGGGGGGCTAGTAGGCCCGCGGCTAATATCTCAGGATGAGCTCATGATAGAAACTTGAAATTTGGTATGGAGTTAGTCCTCCATAGAAGTGCAAAAATCACCTTTAAAAATTTATGGTTGCTATGGTTACTTGATGACGTCATCACTTAAAATAAAATATTGAAAATGCATACACCTTTTTAAAATGGCTATAACTTCTGAAATAGAAGACATTTTTCAAAACTTTTTTCACTTTCAGGAAGCCAATAAAACAAGCTTTCATAAATAATTGTCAGATTTCAAAAATAATAAAGTCCTGACTAGCTACAGCGCGCCAAAATTACTAAAAATTATTTTTTCAATTTTGGCGCGCCATTTTGAAAATGAGACCTCACGAGCAAAATTGATGACGCCAGCATCTTCTTTTTATCCTTATAAGACAACTGTCAAAGTTTCATCTTGTCTATCAAAAGTTATAAGATTTTAAAGTTTTAGTCAATTTACGCTATTTTTGCTTACATTTCTCACCTTCGGTTCAATAATTGAGCATAATTATGCAACTAAAAAAGGTAATTGCCTGAAATTTTGAGAAAATGTTCCAAATAGAATTACATTAAAAACCAAAAAGTTTCAAGTTCATAATTTTTTTGGTTTAGGTGAAATTTATCCTGATATAGGGCCGCGGGCCTAGAAGCCCCCCCCCCCCCCCTCCCTGTTTTCCTGTTTCTTACCAATTTACTACAATATACCGAAGCCCAGAGGGGCCATGTTAATTAGAGAAATTTCTTGAATTTCAGATCGAATTCCATCTCATAGATCGAATTCCATCTCATAGATCGAATTCCATCTCATAGATCGAATTCCATCTCATAGATCGAATTACTCCATCTATGAGATGGAATTCGATCTATGAGATGGAATTCGATCTATAAGATGGAGTTATTCGATCTATAAGATGGATTTAGATCTACGAGATGGAATTATTCGATCTATAAGATAAAACTCGA
>JAUBWS010104742.1:8924-23726 GCA_032270445.1 Darlingtonia californica | reverse complement strand
ATTTTCAATTAAATTTGGCGAGCATTTAATTTGGCGATGCGCGGAAAAAATTAAATTTGGCGTGCACTAAATATGGCGATTTCAGGCCAAAATTCGCCAAATTTTGTGCTCGCCAAAATTTGTACGAATAAGGTATTTTTCTTTAGAGGTCTTCCAGACCTGCAATCTGTTTGATCAGGACAGAGATCAAGGTGTTAATGGGAATTTTGTGCTCTACAGAGCAGATTTTCAAGTAACTTTGGCCTAAATGTTTACAGAAAATATCTTATTTCAAGAAAAAGAATAAGAAAATCTCACCCTCAAAATATGTTTTCTTATAAAAAAGCGTGTATTAGAAAGAAACATGTATTATATATTTAGTTAAGTTATTATTACAATAATTATGAAAAAATGAAAAGTATATGTCACTGTCTCTGAAGATGACTTGTCACGGCTTAGAATTATATTATAGGAAATGACGGTGAAGGAAGAAATTGACTTCGTTTAGCAAATCAGAAAAATGGTGTTGCAGACAAAATACTTGCTGTTTTCAAATTCAAATTTTGTGCATTTTAAATTCTCGGATTTGGTCCAAACCAGCGAAAAAATCGAAAAATCGTTCATACACCAACATTTTATTACGTAAATTTCCATAAAACGTAGTCATCCGCTTCTTTATAATTCGATTTCCTGTAGTGCCTGATGACTTTTCTCTTGAATTCGCTCCAACTGAGATTAAAGAATGTTTTTACATCCGCAAAAAAAAATTCCGCACATTATTTCTACCCCTTAACCCTTTGTATAACGTGAACGGTATCGCGTCCCCCCCCCTCCCCCCCTCCCTCCTGATGAAAAGTTTTTGATAAATTTTGAACGGCTCTTGCCTCAGTGCACGAAATCTTGTTAAACATTATATGGTGACGTCATTGCCGTTGCCAGCTTGACAGGTGGTAGTAGAATTATGTTATTGTCAATATCTCAAGTTCTGCAAGGGACTTAAAACTTTGTACAGTGGAAGATCATAACAAAATAAATCGAGTGATGTCTGTTTATCTTGATCGGTTGATAATTTACAGACCAGTTTGTATTTTACTAAAGAGTGTTATAACTAAAGAACCATAATGGCTACCATTTTGAAGACTTGCAGTATTTTGCAGGCCTAGATATTATAATTTACACTTGGTCTGTAAAATACCTGCTGCCAAGTAGCATCTTTTAAAAATGAATTATCCTTGTCAATATCTTGCGTTATTGAAAGTTTAATTTGAAACTAATGTCTACATCAAAAGTTATAAATAATCTTGCTTACATAGCAATAAACATGATATTAAACTTCCTTATTTCAATAGGTCTATCACGGTGTATATCATTTCAAATCATTGGATTTGTAGTTCTCGAGATCTTAGGGGATCCTAACTCGCCAACGCTTGGTCTTTACTATCGCCGTCGGGCTTTATTTCTCACAAAATAGTTATCCCATTATTACCATACTTTGAAACTACAAAAGATGGATTTGATAGTGTAAATTTAATAATAGCTTGTAAAACTTAACATTAAGTGCTGACTCAGCATAAAAGAGAAAAAAAAGCTATAGTACATTTTACCCTTTAACTACTCAATTAAGTATGCGATGGTTCAAATTCACAACTGACCCAATTTTTCTTATCTAATTCTTATTCTTTTTATCTACTTATCAGTCAGAATTTTAACCCTTAATTTTAATTCTTTGATAATAGTATCTTTGTAGTAATTAAAAGCGTCACCAAAAATGACAACACCCTCTGGATGACAAGAATAAATGTTTCTGTCGTTAAACGAGTCCGCAATGAAATATATCAGGAATGCCTCATCTCGAAGCAATGATGTTTTTCAATGAAATCAAAATGTCCTGTTGCCTGATTCATTGAATTGATAGCATCAGAACAGTTGTCATGTGACAGATGACACGCACTGGAAATTGTGAATAGCAACAATAGCGCCATGTGAAAAATACGAAAGTCATTCATATGAATAATAAATTTTTAATAGAACATGAATATTTTGAATCCAAGCCATCTGAATCGAGCGTCATATATACGAAATTCACTACTTTTCCATCCCCTCGCAATTTCCCACAAACTACACAATAAGCAATTCTTAATACAGTAGAAACAACAAAAAGCTTATTAGACAGCAGCGTAGCGAGCTGTATATCAATCACCATCTTTTTTTTGTTTTTTTGTTTTTGTTTCGTCAAAGTTAGTTGCGTGGTTTTTTCTAGAACTTTCTAGAATGTTTCTGATTATGTTCACACTTCCTACATTAAAATCGGAATGTAAATAAACATCAACAACACGTTTTGTAAATATTTTTTATGCTGCTAATGGAGCGTGATGATAAGACACTTTAGTCTTCTACAGCTCCAGTCATTTTATTAGGAAGTAACATTTATTTTAACCAATATGTATCATTTTTAAGCGACAAAATATATATACGACTACTAGCTTTTAAAAGGGCATTTACGCTGCTGTCCTCAAAGCCTTTAGGCTGTTTTATTGATCATTTGAAGGAGGTTCTATTTCATAATCAACTCTTTTACATACGGGAACCGTACCTTTTATCTATTGCGGAATTAAAAATTGAGAATTTTATCCAAATTGAAATTTTGAATCAGAGGTTTTGAAATTTTCTAGATGAAACTGATGTCTTAATGAAAACGAAGAATACTAAACATTTTTGGTCTTATTCGTGAAAATATGTGCCAAGAAAATTCAATATTTTTGGCCCGCGAAATCACATACGCACGGAAATTAGCACCATGGGGGGTTGACATTTGTCTTTATTGGTTTCGCATTTTCAAGACCAAATTACGAATTCATCTTTAATTCCACATACAATTTGTTCGGCCACTCATTTGCAATCTTTCATTCCCAATTTTTATCTTCCGCAAATTTTTCTTAAAGTTATAAGAAATAGCCCAGTGGACAAACGAGAGTTAAGTACATGAGTCATTAAACCCATTTCATTCATACTATCAAAAACATTATTTGGGGGATGAAAATAAAGGTTTGCTGAGACTTTAAAAATTGGAAAAGTGTGATAAACAATTTTTCTAGTATATCATATTAACATAAAATGTTGTATATATTTAGTATATATGTATTTCACGAGAAATAACTCTATCGCCTAGAAAAAATTAAGAAAGTTAGCGCTATTCCGTGGTTAAACAAATTACAAGAAAAAACGGTGCGAAACTTTAACAGAAACAAATTGCACAGCGTTACAATTATTTAAAAAATTTCGCTGAAGAAACTTTCGCGAAAAAGCCAAAAGTCCGCGATACCGCGATACTTTTCTTCCGGTGAAAGTAACATTTCTATGGGAAAATAAAAATATTACTTATATTTCCAGTGACCAATAACTCAAAACTTTCACCGCTGTCACACTACGTTCTGAAAACGAACCGAACTTAAAAGACCAAACTTTTGGACAAAAAGCGTGGATTTAATCCATGATTTAATTTAGCGCTGCCGAAAAATAATTTGGCGCAGAGTTAACTTGGAAATTTCAAGGCATTTGCGCCAAATTTCCTCCGGATAAGATCATTCCTTCTGGTGGCGGCATATATACTCATAAAGATTTATATACTTTTAACCTAGATTAAAATATTTTTTGTAAAATATCGTGTATTCTAGAAAAAACGTGTTGTATATATTGAAAAACACCATGCTCGAATTTCGGACTTTTTTTATAGTAACGAGAGCTAACACTTGGGAAAACAACAAAAAGTTATGTTGTGATATCTTCTTCCTTTCACTATTTTTTCATTGAAAATTGGGAGCTACTGACTCACACAAAAAAGTGTATACAACAGAGATAAAGAGACCTTCGTTTTGGGCAATTATAAATATATTTTTTGCTTTTAGCTACCCTTTTGAATAAGATTTTTGAAAAAAAGTTAAAAGAAAACAAAAGTTAAAATGGATCGATTTTTCTAATGTTAAAAAAACTTTATAAGTGGCTGCTTTTGATCGGAGCAAAAGCTAAAGAGGTAAAAAATGGTAAAAAAGCCCACAGTTAAATTTTCATATATTATATAATTTCATTTTATATCTATATACAATTATGTGTTTTCCTTTTGTTATTCTTTCGAAGATGGGTGAAGTAGAGAAAACGTTTTATTCGTAAACTGTTTGTTGTATAGAAGGACAAAAAACACGATAACAAAAAAAAAACTGAGAGAAAAATAGAGAAATGGATGGGCGAGTGTGGCAGGTGGTTTTAGTTTTGAGAGAGAAAATATTTTTTCAGATAAAAAAAAGCAAGAAAAAAAAGATGGCTGACAAAACACTTTCGAGGAAGTTGTAACCTTCCCTAAAAAGTTCCCTACACTCAAATGAACATTACATAAAAGTGAAAGTAATGTCTGTGATTTATTTTTCCCCTCTACTATATTATTTATCATTCTTATTATCATCCTTTCTTTTACTATTTTTACTCTGAAACCTATATAAATCATTAAATTTTTAGTACTTAGTTGCCATCAAAAATATCACTTGCATTCATATTTTATGAGTAAACGTAAACAAACCAATTTCTTGATAGTAAAATCTCATCAGCTATGTAAAAGAAAACAAAAAGCTAAGGGGAAAAATGTTTAAACATTTATTTACTCTAACCCAAAATCACAAAAGTACTAGGGAATTCTCTTTCACTTTCGATTATAGAAAGAAAAATGTAGAGGTCGACTGCTCACATTTTTTGTCGAAAAATTTTCAACCCAAGAGAAATTTTTATCCTCTAAAAACTCTGATTTTATCGAACTGCATTGGGTTAAAAAACAATTCTATATTTCCCGTTTACTTTTTCCGCCTTCCTTTTCGCCTATTTTCTTATTTTCTATTAAATATTCCAAAAAAACAAAGTAACTTATTGTTTGGAGGGTTGATCGAAATCAAGCCTGGTGTTTCTCACGTACTAAGTTAAAAAGAAAGGAAATCTAGTTTTATCATCGATCTTTCTTCTTTAAGAAGAGAACGTTTTTTCCATTAAGATTATTTCTTAAAAATAAACTTGCCCTCTTAAAATCATTATTGGATTTTGAAGCGAATAAAATATATATGTAAGAAAACGAGTTTAAAGTATGAACATTATATTTTTTCATAAATGTTTCTGATAAATATAATCATAATTTTTACCAAAGTCTACAAACAGAAATTTTCACTTTAGTTTAGATTACGATTGAAAATTTTCCCATCTACATCATTTCTTGAGGACATACGAACAAACAGCAAAATATAATTTGTATCTTATAATTTTTCACGTTATTCTTATTCCAACTAAATAAACAAAAAATGCTCTTCTTTGCTACATACAAATAAAAAAATGTCATGTCTTAACTTGTGCAGGCAATAAAAAAAAAATAAGTCATATACAAGGCTATATACATAAAAATCCTTTAAAAAACAAACAAAAAACAACCAAAAACAAAAATACACACAGTTTAAAAAAAGATAGTCAACAAAAATATCTACATATAAGTCAACAAAAATAAAGATATCAAAATTAACGGCACATCACGACATGACGTTAAAAACATCACCATAGCGAAAACTATTGCGAAAAGATACTTTTTGAATTTGGTACAAAATATTTGTTTTGTCAAAACCTGGTCAAATCTACTGAATTCACGAAGTCTCTTGATAAATCATGTCTACATTAGACGAAAGAAGTTCGCCTTTGTCTCTGAATACTTAATTTCATCATAATTATATAATTGTATAAATTCTAATTATGTGATTAATTGGGTTAAAAAATTGTCACTGGCATATCTATCATGCTCACTACAAAAACCAGTCAATGGTCTTTTTACAAAACAACCAATCAACTTTATCGGTTCAAATACACCCCTATCATCAGCACCTTATTCTACTGTTTTGTTACTAAAAAGATCCAACAAAATTGATATTCAACATTGTTTATTTTATATTATTTATATTACATATATAATTTATATACTTGTACTAAAAATTTCTTTTAAAATCATTTTTGGTGAGTGTTTGGATTCTGTTTTAATGTACAGAGAATTTCATTCTCTTTTTCTTCTGCCGTTGATTGCAAAACCAAACTCGAACTACGTTCTTTGACAAGTCTAGTTTTTCAGCAATGGCTGCAATTTTATCACTTGATGGTCTGGGTTGCATGGCGAAATACGCTTCTAAAGAACGTTTTTCAGCAGCACCTATGGACGTACGTTTTCGTTTTTTATCAGCGTTCGGTAAAAACGCACTGTCTTTAGCTTTCATTCGGTTCGCACGTTCTGCCTCGTCTAACCAAGCAGACAAAACAGGTTTCAATGCCATCATGTTATTATGACTAAGTGTTAATGACTCAAAACGACATATTGTTGACTGGCTTAGCGATCCAACACCGGGTAATTTGAGATGAGCAAGTGCTCCACCTACATCTGCTTGCGTTACACCCAGTTTGATTCGCCTTTGCTTAAACCGTTCAGCAAACCACTCCAATTCGCGTGGCGTGCACTCACTTTCTTGACCAACCTGAGCTGCTGCCGCTGCTGCAGCCGCGGCGGCCGCAGCGAAGGTATTGTTAAACGTTGAAAAGTTACCGTTGCTGAACGTTGAAGAGAAGGATGTTGATGAAGGTGATAGAAGATGACTTGTCGAATAGTTCGTTGCGTGCGTTGATGTAGCTGTCGAACCATGCTCGTATGAATTCTCTGATACGTTGGGTTGAAGGGATGCTGATATCTGATCGAGTATATCGTGGGGATCGTATTGTGTCGGGTCTGGATTGGCTGCATGAAGACTGTTGAGAAAAGCTGTTGGCATCTTTGCACTTACTCCAGGAGGCTTGGGTAAATATTTACTCATCGAATCCAGATGAGAACTCAAGAGATGAGATTCATCCAAATTTGTTTCAAACATGCCGGATACCTAGTAATTACGAAAAGAAGTAATTAAGAGTAATTACAAAATTAAGAAGAGTTTTCAACATCATATAACTAGTGTCAAGCTTTGGTTTATAGCTTTGTAAACATTTTGGAAATCGCTTTTATTCTTCCATAACAAATTGAACTCTTCTTCGGCTTAATAAAAGGAGGCGTTCTCCATCGCTTTTATAAATCTTTCTCCAGTTGAGAAGCAGCAACAATAATCATATCAGGTTGTTATGCAAACTTCATACTGAATGAAGAATGTGTATGGAATTGAAAGCTGGTATCTAACGTCATGTCAATCAATTGATCTCTTTTATTATTAATGAGTAACAAATTTGAATGCATCTAACACTTATGAAGCGTTCTTCAAATGAGAAATAAAGAAACTTGCAATTTTATGTAAGCTTTACAACTAAAAAAACAAAGATTAACAACTGAATTTTAGGAGTAAAACGAATAAAACCGGATATTTTACTTCCCTACAATTTTCATGCTCAAAAATGAATGTGTGGCCGAACAAAATGTATGCTACAAAAACAGACTTCTCTTTAACCGGTAGACCTTCAGCATGATTTTTCTACAGTTGTTTCGAAAAGAAAAAAAACTTACAAGTTTATTGACGAACTGTTTACTATCTATTTTATCCATATTTTTTCTTCTTCTCTATCCCACAAACTTTCTTATTTCTTTCACTTTATAAATTTTTCAAACATATATTTCATCTGATGTAGACAAACACGTAAAGCTTTTTCCCCTCCTCTCCTGATAAATGTTTGCAACTGAATTGTATATGTTCTCGTTCTAATATGAAGAACTCTCTCTGTCCATTTTCTCTTTTTGAACTTTTTTTCTTTCTTTTTGTTCTTTAATTTTAAACCTCCAAATTTTTAACAACGTGTTTTTTGTGAAATCCTATTGTATAACTTTTTTTCTCCTTCTTTTTTTTTCTTTTCTGCTTTTGTTGTCTTGATTACGCATAGAAAAACAAAAGAGGAAACGGCCAGATGGAGGATCCCTTTCTCCCCCACATTTCGAAAAAGGTGTGCAATAAATTATCCCCCGAAAAAAATACAAAGTTCTCTTCACTTCAGGCTTTTCAAAATATCATATAATTTTTATTAGTTTTAGTGAAAGATTACAAAGCTTCTCTACTCTGTTCATCATCTTATTTTAAAGATTTAAAAGGAATAGTCCTATGTTTGATCTTCCAATCAACACTTTTTCAAGGAGAAATAGAATTCCTAGGGCTCTTGTTATATGCTGCAAAAAATAAACAAACACGAAAAAAAACACAAAAAGTTTCAAAAATCACTTTCTTGTCTATTGTCGAATTAAAAAACAAAGAAATAAAATGTAGAGGAATTCAGTGTTTACGATGAGCGAACCTAAAAATTATGATCAATAAACTGCTGCATAAAATATTGATGGCCTTCTTTTTTGTGTAGCTTTTTTGTTAAATAATATAGCAAAGAAAAAGAAAAAGCGATAATGGTCGAATTAATAAAATATACAAGAGAGTAAAATAAATATAAGAATTCCTACCTGAGATGCGATATTACCATGTCCTGGCGGTCCATTATGAAGAAGCGATGGTGGCACTCTTCCAGAAAAAGATACCGGTAGACTTTTCGATAAAAAATCTCGACCTAACGAATCAGCAGTGAAAATATGCGACATAATCAAATTATAGCTTTTCTCATTGAATCTTCTATAACATTTATTTTTCAGAGAAAAAATTTTCTTCTTAGAACTATGTAGTCGTTAGCTGTCCCACTTATGTACAAATGGTTTTTGAGCACACTACTCGTGCATCTACAATCAACTGAATGTAAAACACAAACCACCTGTCTCTCTCGACCACAATTTACTATAAAAGCTCAACTAATATTCAACGCGCATGCGCATAAACGGCAGGTGTTTCTCTTGAGTTCAAATTGTTTATGCAATATTTTTTGTGTGACATGAGATTTTTATAGTGGCTGTTTTTCCCCGAATGCTATATAAAAACAAAAATAAAAATAAAAAGGAACTAAATTGCAGTTTTTCAAGGAGTGGAAGCCTTTTAGAAGTGTCGCCGAAAATCGCAGATGTGGGCTTGCACGAAATAAGAATCTCATAGAATGGAGATTCCTCGATATAAAAAACGAATATCGTCCGCCGCGGTACAAACAGACTTATTGAACGTTTTTTATACTTCAAGTCTTTTATAAGTCGTACACCGAGCCAAAAGTGGGAGGGCAAGGCAGGATTTATTTAAAAATAAACAACAAAAGAAGTCAAGCAAACAAAATTAAAAGTGAAAAAGAGTGTCGTCGGTCGAATTTGTCAAGAGAAAATTTGTTTTCATCACGTGATCAATATCATTAAAAAAAGTGATTTCGGCAAGCTGTAAAAAACATGCTTTATCTCGAGCTTTTGTAATTAAAATGAAATCGAAAGCTTTGTGTGTTTGTCAATAAAAACATAATTAATGAAGTGATTAATCTTTAATTAATCTTAAATTGATTGAGCACGCGCCTTTGAATAACCGATAATCGCTTTTAAACCGTCTGCTTGCCGACGGGACGATGATTTTACCGTATGTATGGGTCACACAATCGGCACTGAATCTCAGAAGCGATAAATAGCCGAAAAATGAAAATTTCGTCCCACAACGTGGTGAAATAACAAAGCCACACGTTAATGTAAACATCTGTGTTATTCTCACCTTTTTTTATTTTGAAGTACGGGTAATTAACTCTTTTTGAGAAGTTTTGTTGTACTCTTGTTTGTCAAGAAATAGCAAAAACATACGGCACCAGCAGTGAAATTATTTTATTGTTTTATGCCTCTAAAAAAAGAAACGTAGCTTGTTTGCTATTGGAAAATAAATACAAGCAAGGTAATCTCAAAAATCACAACCAACAAAAGAAGTCGCTTTAATTATGTTTCAACCTCAGTTATGACCAATTACGCCACATGGATGTCGAAATAACGTGAAACGAGCCTTTGTGGTAGCCTGGTAAGAGAAGAACTTATTAAAAAAAAAACTTTATAAGAACTTTGAATCTCGTATTGCTCCAAAAAATTACAACAAGTTAAGAACAAGCTTAGGCTCGGTTCAGTTGGCAATAACGAAGTAAAATAGTTTTCTAATTAAATCGAACAAAAGGCCAACGGCTTGAATGTTAGGAGCGGAAAATTCATTAGAAAGATTTAGCATAATTTGAGAAAATAGAGATAAGCAATTTTTAAGAAATAAGCAAAAGTACGTACAAGCTTGCTAAATGTGAAACTTTGATTTCGAAAATTTTGAATTTCACTTCATCTGAATCTCGTTCCAAATTTATTTAACATACATGAGTTCTTGAATGCAATTATGACTATTAGGTTTAATGACTATATCATTATGCCGTAATGACACTAAAATAAAAACATATCCTCATATCTCACATAATGAGACGAATTTCAAAAATAAGAACACTAAACAGAGTATGAATTATATGGTTCTTATAAAAAAAGAGAAAAAATGAAAGAGGAAAAATCAACGAATTGTTTGCGATTTTGAAAAAGTGAATTGATGCGAAGTAGCACTCCCCTGTTGAATGGGAAGAACAAGCAACAACATTGAATACAAAATACATTGCCACCTGCAATAGTCAATTTGGATTGATATTTCAAAACAACGAATCATGTATTCATGTTTTTGATTTGTTATTCATATACTCGAATATTGTTAGTGTATTTATTATTCAAATTTGAAAAAAAAACTGTTTCGTATTTTCCATTGAGCAAAACATATTTTTCACGAAAATGGTATGAGATTTGACAGGCGGTTTTTACTCATCACACCATCATACTATTCAACAACATATTGGCGTCATAGACAACACCACTGAGTGGTAACATCTTGAATCAGTCTCCTTGTTTAATGACTAAGGCAATGTTTCTACCCAAAACAAAGCAAAGAAATAACACGGATAAGCATGCTTTTTGAAAAATAAAAACTAAGAAAACTCAGTAAAAATGACCGTTCTTATTTTTTGGTGCAGTTTTTAAATAAAAACTAAGAAAACTCAGTAAAAGTTGTTAAATAAAAATAAAAACTAAGAAAACTATTTTTTGGTGCAGTTGTTCTTATTTTGCTCTTACAAAATACCTCATGGATACTAACTATATCATATCAAATATTTTGTACCAAAAACAGTTTCCAGTTTGTTCTTATTTTTGGGAGAAAATTTGAGACTTATGTTGTTATCAGATAGTTCTTACAGAAATAAAAAAATAAACACAAAATATACCAGAAAAATCGAAAAAAAATTATTGAAAGAAGTGTGTGTGCAGAAGAGACGGGAAATTTCAACAAAAAAAGCGCTAAAAATATAAAAATACAGTACTCCGACAACACAAAAGTTAATGGGTAATAAAAGAGAGACAGCTGTACGAAATTTGGCGCTCGTAAACCTCGTCGGACCATCTGGTTTAAGAGATAGTATTTTAAAGAAAAGAAACATTAAAGAATACACAGCAGGGAAAGAGCGGGTAATCCTGATCGTTTATCAAATTCAAAAATTTCATCCATCGCTATTTAAACCCTTCTTTCCAATTGAATTTTCGTATAAAAGAAAAACAGATTACTATAAGAAAGGAAGATATGCAGACGATCAGACGAGAATTTTTCCCGCGTTTAAAGCGCCCCACTTGTTTGAACAAAAAGTAGGCTATACAGTTTTATTCATAAAAGGGTAAGAAAAAATACTAAACTATAGCTTCAAGAATTGAAACTGTCATCAATCTAAACAACAGAAAGTCTTATCTTAATCAACTAACTGACATATAAAACATTTTACCACCAAAACTTCACACCAAAAAATCTGTGGACGACAAAGTTTGCCCCGCAAGACCTCCCCTATAAACAGTTACAAACAGTATTTGAAAAAGTATATATACTAAAAGAGAAAAATAAATAAAAAATTAAATATCAAAAAGTCTCTAAAAGATTTAAATAATTTTGAAGAATTTATAAGTGGGTAAATAAAAGAACAAGAAATAAAAAATTGAAAAGATGAAAAATGGAGAATTTCTCTACTGTTCGCTTAACATTAAAAATGGATAGACTAAGAGTCTGTTACATTTATTTCTTTTCAGTTTTGTGTGTTTTCTATCAAATAGGAAACCAATTTGTCTATCAAATTTTTATTTACAGGATAAAACACAGAGGGGGTTGTTTCTCATTCCATATTAATGTTCACGTCATTAAAAAGTAAAATAAATAGGTAAATAAATAAATAATATCAAAGTAAATATTTAACTTTTCAATAGTATAAAGCAAAAAGCATTCTGCAACAGACCTCAATGAGCTCTTTCCAATGTTTCAATGAACAACATTTAGGGCAAGGAGGGAGCAAAAGGGGCGCGTAAATTTAAGGCGCTCTTTCAATAATATTCTTTGTGTGGGACCTTAAAGTACGAAGTACAATAATAAGGCGCACCTGCACATAAAATTGAAGAAAACTTTTTCACGCATAATGCGGATATCGCTAAAAGCCTTTTTTACAATACCTGCCTTTGAAAGAAAAGGAGTGAAAACGAAGGGTGAAAACAAGAAAAATTAAAACAAGAAGAAAGTAGACGAGTATAGAGAAATAAAAGAAATACAAATGTATATTTTAAAAGAAAAGAAAACATATAGAGAAAACATTAGAATAAAAAAACAGTCTATTTTCATATAAGTTTTTAAAACCCCTTGGTAATGGCGACTGTGTATATGTATTTTCTTTTCAAACATTGGAGTTAAAATAGACGAGATGAACGCGCGTAATCATCCAAGAGGGAGAAAGAAAAAGCGGGCGAAAAGAAAAAAGAAGAAAATGCATAGAAAAGTGAGATAAAAGAAAAATAAAGAAATATTATAGCTTGACCAGATTAATGAGAGGGAATTGATCTTTCTTTGAGGAAAGCTATGAATAATTGATGAAATAAGTTCACACCTTTTCTATTTATATGATATGATTGAAATAAAAAACGTAACCTCAAACAACAGAGCAAGGCTCGAGACAGACCTCAATCACAAATGACCATTTCTTATGTATATAAAAGATTTCTTTTTAAAAATCTACCTCACAAACAACAGTAGAAACAAGACGTATAATGGTCAAATAAACGCAAAAGGAATGGCGGGCTTCTTGAATATCCCACTCCTCGTATATGTACAATGGGAATAAAAATAATTTAGCCGCCAATTTTAATGAGTAGGAGGTGCTGTATTTTATAAATCTACAAATTATTCAAAACCTTTAAATATTTACAGCTTATAAAATATTTTCGGACTTTCCCATATATTCATACAATTTTGAAAATTTAGAGATTACAATAAATTTAAGTTAATTTTAATATGAAAATATTTTACAAATGAATCAATTATAAATAAACAATTGAACAAACTAATTAATTAATCAATTGAACAAACAAACAAACAAACAAGCATCTGGTCACTACATAAAACATTTTAAACGTCTTTCAGATGGCCCCAACTACCACCTACATGGAGTTTCACAGGTGTCCTTACAGATAGTTGGTAAGCATTTTCCATGCCTTCACGAATAATTTCTACAACAGTATCAAAATCCTTACGATTAACTTCGTACAACAGCTCGTCATGTATTTGTAAAACCAAGAAAGCCCCTCGCTGTGTGTTTGCTTTTTTACCTTTCTTCAAGCAAGTCGACTGAAAAGTTTCGTGTAGTTTTACGTGAATTCGTTTCATGGCGGTTTTCACGAGATCGGCAGCTGAACCTTGTACAGCCGTGTTGACAGATTGTCTTTCAGCTTGCGCCTTGTCGTGCGAATCGGTCGAGTTGATCGTTGGAAGATACCGTTTACGACCGCTAATTGTTTTCACGTAACCGTTCGTACGACAGTTTTGAATAGTAGTCTTTATAAACAAATTGATACCTTTGTATTTCTTCTTGAATTTCTCCATATACATAGCAGCATTTTCTACAGATGTTTCCAATTGCTCAGCTAAAGATTTAGACCCGATGCCGTACAGAATTCCATAACATACTTGTTTAGCTTGTTGGCGTTGCGCAGGGGTCACTTCGTTGACGTCAAGTCTGTTGATTTCAGCAGCAATATTTTTAAAGACATCTTTTGATGTGTTGATTGCTTCTACCAGTTTATCGTCTGATGACAGGTGTGCCATGATCCGGAGCTCCAACTGAGAGTAATCAGCGGAAACGAACAATGATCCTTCACACGGAATAAAAGTACTCCGCATGCTAACCGCTTTAACCACTCCGGGAGATTCACCTTCCGTAAAATCATTTTCATTAACGGAAGAAATTTTAACATCAAATTCTTTGGGTACGTTTTGTATGTTGGGTTCAGTAAACGTTACTCGTCCAGTGCTTGTGTGGAATTGCGATTCGCAATATATCCGATTCATCGAAAATTCCGGAATACTTTTTTTCTTTCGTTGGACCGGATAGACGACTTTAGTTAGCGTGCTGTTGATTCTTCGCCATTGCAAAATCAGTTTCGGTAACCGATGATATTTCACAAGTTTTTCCAGAACGTCTTTAGAAGTACGAAAGTGTTTAGTCTTCCCCTTCATTCGTGTCGTACGTGCGATTTCCGTGTTCCGATTCCCGTTATACGGAAGCGCAAGATCAATAAAAAGTACCCTACCTACATCATCAGGGGAGGTCAAAGAGAATGTTCGCTTGGCCAGATGGTAACATTGTTTCTCAAGGCTTGCCAGCTTCTCTTTCATGATCTTTTTCAACTTTTCACATTCATTATCAGAGAATCCAATCCCATTCATCTCGATGACGGAGAGTGTTCGTAAAGCTGGCATTTCCAACTAAAAAATGAATATCAACAACAAAGTTTTCTATAGGTTCGAT
>JAUBWS010104731.1:0-10501 GCA_032270445.1 Darlingtonia californica | reverse complement strand
CCCCTCACTTTTTTTCAGAGAAGTGGGGGGGGGGGGGGTGGGGGGTACTTTAGTATTTTTGTCCCAAGTAGGGGGGGGCGGGGGGTAATTACTAAAACTTGAAGTCTGGCCTCCACACTTTAGACTCGGTGATGTGATCCCTGCAACCTCGTTCCCAGGGTCTCTTTCTTGCTTTTTGATATGCTGATGGCACAAGAGAAGAAGGCCCTGGAAACAGCTGATGAAAATTTGCTCACACCAAGCAAATTTTAATTCATGCAATGCAATAGGCAAGTTGCCATCGAAAACATTTAAAAGTGATTACACAAGCAGAAGCATAATTTGTATGTAACTATTTTAAATGTTTTTTGATGGCCAATTGCATATTGCACAAATTATAATTTGCTCGACTTAAGCAACATTTAGCTGTACTCAAACTTCTTTATTTTGCCTTTCTTAGAAACGGAATATTTAGTGGACTTGTCGTAAAAGTGAGGCTGAACACGACATGTGGAAATGAGAAACAAAACCAAGACATTAAAAAATGAAAAACTGCGACTTTTGAAACAGATCACGAAATTGAAAAACCACCACGAGTAACAAAAGGCACACCTGAATTCAATTTTCTACGCATTATAAATTTCATTACCTTAATAAATACCTTAAAACCTTTGGATGCCAGGATTAAGTACATTTTGGAAAAAAGTTTCGGGCTGTACCAGAGTCTTCTCATGGAAGATAACGTAAGAAGAAACGGAATAATTCATGTGTGCTGTTTACGGGTAGTCTGATTCGCTAACCCGTGTTTCTCGCAGAGTGATGTGAAACAGCCTAGTTTACAGAGGGGTCTCTTACAGACTACACTCTCTGCGAGGCTTATGAAATGAAAAGATATAGAGTCGCGCCTGTCTGACTTAAAAGACTTTTTCAGAAAAAGTGAGTCCAAGACCCTGAAAATGCTTAGTTTTTTAAAATATAAGCTCTCAAAGATTGACTCTTTGATCTCCTTGACCCTTCGCCTATTGGGCTAAATCTAGCACCTCTCACATCGCCCCTCATGTTCTCATGCTGAATTTTTTTCGTTTTTTATCCGTTTTTTATGGGATTTCGTGCAGAACTGTACACATTCTCGAGTTGGTTTCGAATTTGAATTATAAAAGTCTTTAAAATAATTTGGAAAATTTTTCACAAAAATTAATAATCGGAGGGGGGAGTGGACGATCATTCGGTACTAGAGTACGTGACATCAATATATAGCCTATGCTCGCGACTCAAAATACAAGCCCGTATTTTATTTTTTGAGTCTCGGACATAAGCTTGCTGTTTTGTTTTGGAAGATGGCAGCTGCGAGCAGCATCAGTCGCAAGTTTTGCTGGATGTTTGTTGAGTCAGTATAGTTTTAGTTTCGGTTTCATTGTGGATTGGAAATCTATTATATTTTATGTTTGCTTCAGTCATCGCTTTCTACAAATGAGCTAATGAGGTAGTAATTAACTGAGGGTGTGAGTCTGTCTAAGTTCACCTAAGGCTAATGTATTATCATTTTCATTCAGGTTCAGGAGGGGAGGCCTGTTTGTAGTAGTGAAGTGACTCAGTGAACTTATGTGTGTGTGACTGAGGACCCTCCACTACCCTCCCTGCATGTTGCCTGTGCACCACGAGCAGGACAGACGTCTGGACGATTTTTAAAATTTGAAGTTTGAAAACACATTAGCATTAGTCATTAATTTAAAATTAAATTAAAGTCAAGATAAATATTTCTTTTCTTTTCCTCCACCTTGTCAGTTTTCAAAGTTAGTCTTGTCAAAGTTAGTTTTAACCCAAATCAGAAAGAAAGAAACTTAGTGAGTGTTTAATACGTAAAAATTGTGAGGACAATTCCGTCCGGGCGTTTTCCTATAAATTAGAAATTGGAAAATGCCCGTACAATGTGAAATGGTCTTGGTGTAGTTTTCAAAACCTCTTTGTCTGGGCGTTTTCTGTTTTCACTGTTTTCCAGAATTACTTACTTCTCAATCTTTTTTGCGGTTCTGTTTTGAATTATCTCAACCAATCAACAAAGTGCGAGGAAGCCATATTGAAATTAGATTAAAAACATAAAAAACAGGAACTGGAAACAATCAACATGGAAGAAAACGAAAACAAAAGTAAAGACTTGCTGTCCGTGACTAAATTACCGGTCTTTGAACTATGTTACATGAAAAAATGAGACCATCGCAGCTTAACCCTTGAAGTGGTTTTCTTTTGACATTTTGTTGGTGATGGAATTTTGTGGGATGAAAAGAAATTTGTCCCTACTCTTGGTCTACCGACACTTCTTCAGTTCCGAGTAAGTAAAAAGTCAGGACTTGTGCACACGCGCAGTAGCAAATGTAAACAAATCGAAGTAATTTCAATAAAACAAAGAATCAAGCACCTTTGTCTCACATCTTAAACCAATCAGGCAGTGTAGTAAAAATATCCACATATATACAAAGAATACAAGAAACTCACCGCTACGAATTCGTGACTCAATGTTGAAGCGCCCATACACACTAATAATCAATTTTTTTGTTGTTACCAACAGTTATATTTTTGCAGTTTATTATTTTGAGATACATGACGGAATTAGAGTCATTATCTTATTTAATAATTCATTTGTTATTTGTAGGTTATTTCTAAATAGATTTACTTAACCAGAATAAATGACTTTAATGCAGTCGTTGATTGTCTGTGCAGTTAGTAGTCGGTAGTTAGCTCTGTTCAGAGAAAAACGATAAATGATTTTATACAATTGCTAGGAAACCTAGCCCCCCTGGCTTGCGGCTTGACTGATGCAGTACATTTCTTTAAGCTTGTATAACGCGACATTACGGAATGCATGTTTATAACAGATTGAAGAGAAAGAAATATAAGATAATTAACTGTCCAAACTATGTTATATGTGATTGTTTGCTTGTGTATCTGGACCCATATATTCTGTAAAAGAACAGTTACTTTTAAGTCTGAAATCGAAGGGGTTGGAATAGTCGGCTGGGTGGAAAAATTCCGAAAAACCACTAAACTTTTTCTTTTATATATACAATTAGAAAAATAAATCATGCTTTCAACAGTACAGTATTATGAAGATTGACATTTGATTAGTTCTGGTCTTCAAATGGAGGTATGTGAAAATATGTCATGCTTAACATGAAATTTTAGCCAGAACACGAAACAGACTTTGGCAGTGCTATTTTAACTGCTATTCATTAGCTGATTTTCAAAGTGATTGGACGGTTTGGAAAAATTAAATGCATTCAAATATTCTCAACTTCAGTTGAGCTACAACCTGAGAATGTCTGTTTGTGAGTTGCGTATGTGTGTATATGTCCTGATACTTTGAGGCAGGATAGGGTAACCAATATTAGTCCCATGAGTCTGAAATTTGGCACACTTATAGCTCAGATAAATACCCGGGATTTTTTTTCATTTTTCATAGTTTTTAGGTCCAGATTAGTCCAAAACCATAAACCGTAACTAGGTAGTTGTATATTTTATTCTATCTTTATATATATCTAAAGATAACAAATTTTGTAAGCTTTCTAAAAATATATATATTGCTCAACAAAAAATTAAAGAAAGGAAATGATAATATATGTGTTTGAAATATTTTTCTTGTTACTTCTACTTTTAATGATTACTATTTCTAATTACCGTTATTAATTACCTACCACTTAACGATTGCAACAAATCAATACGTTATTATTTCATAAATTCAATTCTTTTGCCGCGATTACTCACTATTTGCATTCATATAATACACAAAAAAAATTTATTTGTGCAGGGTATTTTAGAAAAGTGTAGCCTGTCATAGAAAATCTAATTAGCAACTGTATAGAAAGTTTTTAGTTTTCTTGTTTTACTTTGCGGTGCTTATAATAAATTCTCCTCATAATTTCTACAAAAAGCTACTTGTTTGAGATACACTGTAGATATCAAACACGCTTTTATTTTATACACTGACTGCAGTATTCAGACCTTCTAACCTTCATGCGTTTTGCATGTTTCTCATGCATTTTCTTGTCAAATCAAGAAGCACCATACTTTATGCAAGCTGAGTTTGAACATTTTCTTGCATTTTGGAAATATTGATCCATATATTTTGCAGAATGATTTGAGCATTAGTATTGCATATTATTTTTGAAGACTGTTTTTTATAAGCTCTGATACTGAAATTTACAATAAGGAAAAATGTCACGTGATGTAGCATGATCAGTAATTTTTTAACGAGCGTAAAATCAAATAAGAGAAAAAGCTGTTTTCAATTGATGAGAAAACAAAAAATAAAAAACGATTTATTAAACATGACGTTTCGGTGATGCACTTCACCATGCTCACATGTAAATGATTTAGAAATTTAGAAATTTTTTCTAGCAAGAGAATTAATTCTCTGGGGTACATAAGAGGTGACAAATATGTATTAAAAAAGCTCTAGTGGAAAAGACGATACTATTGCATTCAAAGGAGGTTCTAATTGCTTTATTATAAGAGATTCTTTTTTTGAAGCTGTCTTCAGTCACTTAAAGTGTGTCCAATTGTTAAAATTTGCCTTAAAATTTAGCTATACAAAATTGATCACCCATTTTCATTCAGAAAAGTTGACAGGTCTGAGTAAGTAAAACTTGCATCATGTGATTATGCATGGGAAGAAGAGGGCTGTCTTTGAAATGACTACATACTGTGGACTTTACATACACTACTGTTTTGACTAAATGTTATTTTTCATCAATCAGACTTATGTATATTGTGCTTTTAAAAAACTAGTTCTTAGTTCAACTTCATCAATTTTAGATTAGAAAATGACTTGAAGTTACTTTTCATAATAACAACTTTGAAGAAAACAAAGGCAGCCTAATGGAAGCCAGCATTGAAGTGGAACATCTCCCGTAAGTCTCCAAAAACTTAACCTTTTCAATATTTCTTGCATAGAAAATGCTTTGGATTTTTTTTACACTAGTATCTTTACAGGAAAGAAGAGCTATATTGTATAAATATTTTGCTATTCCACAAATTTCTTGAAAGTCAGCCTGTGTGTGTGTAAGTCACCTCAGTTGACAGTATTGTCACATCGGGCCTACTCTGCATGAAGAAAATAAATAACAGCTCTAAAATCTAGGCACTAACCTCAAGGTTGGCGACACAAAATCTTGATATATACTTTACTTGATTTACTTGATGTAGGTAAATTAATCAAATCTGGGAATCTTGCGTTAAAGATAAAAACTTTTTTTTTTCTGTAAAATTTTATTGTATAACTTATAACAGAAATGAGATCTGAGAACAGTTTTCCTAATTGAAATTTTCATAGCATGTGTTCAGGTTCAGTTTTTGCAGTTGAGGCTTAGATATCGATATGTACTGCGTAACTCTTATTATTCATACGTCATTTATAGGTGGTTTCATCCGAACTTGAACAGGCATCATGCAGAAGCATTGCTCTTACAAAATGGACAAAATGGCTCTTATTTATTGAGATCAAGTAATTCAAGGAGTGGGGAGTACTCACTTTCTGTGAAGTGCTCTGATTCTGTCAAACATTTTCAGATTGGCTGGGATGGCAAACAATACACCTTTGGGATGGGGAAGTTTGCAAGTTTGATGGATTTTGTTGGACATTTTGAAAATAAGCCACTAATCGGTGGAGAATCAGGTTAGGCCAATAAATATTTTTGAGTTGTTTTTATATATAATCTTTTGCATATCTTTTGAACTTTTACCATTAATAAAGATAACAGAAAAACATTTGATATTTTATAATCTATCCTAATCAAGAAAATGAAATTCACAGTGAAACTATATGATGCAAACTTCTAAAAATCTATTTTCGTCCATTCTGGATTTTAACACTGCTACATGATTTGTTTTCATTTTTGAAATGACAACAAAATAATGAATAATATATAAAGAACAGTAATTCAAGTAAAGTAGTCCGTAGATATTTTACAAAAATCTCCATAATTTTTAATGATTTGATTTGTTTTTGAAATTTTTGAGTACAATCTTAGCAAAATCAAATCTCCATATATAAAACATTTTTGAATCATAGGCGTACTGACACTCCTGAAGTATCCTTACCCACGTAATGTTGCAGAACCAGCATCCTATGATACCATACGTGTTCATGCAGAATGGGGTGATCGGCCATCAAGTCAACACTTGAATGACTTCTCCCCAGAATCGGTATGTTTCTAATGAAAATAAGGCTGCTTCATTGGACTTATCAAACCTAGCTCATAAGTTTTGTTAAATTATGAGGGGAAAGGTGATCGGAATTTTGCTTACCTTATCTTGAAGTAATTTGTCAATTTTTCCAAATGAAACACAGTCTAGTTGATATTCAAAATTATGATTATTTACAAAAGTTTATACTCACAAGGATCCGTTTTGCCTTTTTATTTTTACTGCTTATCTCAAAAGGGTTTTGCCCGGGAAAATGAAGCAAAGTATTAATTAATCACACTGTATCTTAACTATAATTTTTGATCAGGAAAAAACACTCGTTAGATTTAAAATGATTTCTCTGTGATTTTTCATCCCTTGAGATTGACATGTAGAACTATCATTACAGAATTCTCTTCACGAAAAAATTACAAACTGAAGCAATACGACACGGCATTGAATTTAACCCATTTGAAACAGCACGATTCATAAAAAACAATTGAAATTAGTATTTTTCAAGTGATCTAAAATATTAGTTTTCATGTCGAAAATTTGTTTATGATAATTGCAAAGACTGAGCTTTATTTCATTTTGTTTTTAATTATCGAAATATTTTCATTGTTAAAGTATGATACCCCTTTTTCAAAACCTACTTCCCCCTTTTTGTCGAAAACTCCCCTTTTTATGTCAAATGTCGATATCTCCCTTTCAGGCATATTCCAAAATTCTCAAGCCCTACGAACTATGAGAATTTCGTTACTTTTCCTTAACGAATTTTTTCCGGGTCTAACAAACGTTTATGTGTACTGTGGTAATATAATATTTCTATACCCTTGAATTGTTTTGTTTCTAGCTTAACTCGAAAGAAGGGTATTTGACAAAACAAGGTGGAATAGTAAAGGTAGCATAATGCAATTTTCATTCCTCTTTTACCCAGTGAGTGGGCAAAATTAGTAAAAACGCTATGCGGAGGAGTGTTTTTCTTTTTTAAGCGGTACTCAATCCTGTTGCCGTTTAAAAAGAAAACACTTCTCCACATGGGTTTTTTCACGATTTTGCCCACTGGGTACATGACTATATTATTATAATTATATTACTAAGCAACCGCCTAGCATGTGACAGGTCGTGGGTTCGAATCCCAGCTTGGTCAACACAACATGGTTGATTATATAATTGCGATTTGACATCATTATAAATTGATGATTCAACGTAATCTTCGATCTCATTTTTAGAATTGGAAGGCTCGTTGGTTTGTTTTGTGCAAAAATGAACTCAAATATTATAAAACAAAAGGGGTATGTCCGTATTTTTTTTGTACTTTATGCGTAAGAAATTAAGTTTTCCGTAAGAATTTGTGTAATACCATAAATGATCAAATAAGCACTCGGGCGCTTATTTAAGAATTTCATTTTTCAATGGGACGCTTATTCGAGAAGGGCGGTTATTCGAGTAGGGGCGCTTTTTTTTAAATGAATTTTTATTACTTTAGGTTGGACTAGGTTAGAATTTCTATTCCTGCTAAATACAGCGTGATGACAGAAAACAAAGAGATAATAACTGTTTTAAATAATGACCTACTGGAAAAGAAGGAATAATATTTCAATTTTCAAAAGAAAGCTGTGTTTTAGAAGTACTTCTTTTTCTCTACTTACAAAAATTCAATAAAGCGCCCCTCGAACGTCCGTGGGCGCTTATTTAAAAAATTCAACCAAAAGGGGAGGGGGCTTACTTGAAAGGGGCGCTTACTCAAAAGAGAGTACTTATTCGACCATTTACGGTATAAGCGGTAAGGAATTAGAGGCTGGATAACGTTTTCCTTCCGAAGTGAGATGGATTCAAAATAGTATAAGATATAAAGCAGCAAGATATTTCAAACGTTTTCGGCTTGCGCCATCTTTAGGAATACACTAAAAACTTTTTATTATACACTATATACAGATAAAAACGATTCAAAGTGACGTCTATTTACACTATTGCGGTATTGATAAGATAGCAATTCCCTAGAGGATACCATTTCTGAACAAGTTTAATTTTTGTGTGTTTAATTGGTTATTTAGTTGGTCCATTAACTGCATTCAGAATTGCCTCTAAGTTTTGTCTCTGTTTGTACCTTTTTGATGCCGGTAGCAGCGTTTTCCATTCAAACTTGTGGTCTGGGAACTCAGATATATGTTTTGCCGGTTCCGAATCTTTTCTAATATCTACATATTTTTGACGCTTTGAAAACAACATTGATCTTTCAAAGAGTCGACGAGAGACATGATTAATTAACCGGTTGAGTGCAAATGTTCCCAGTAAACATGGAAAGTATGTATAAAATGTTTTAAAATGGCTTTTGTTAATATCTTTCTGAAGGGATTGCTTTAAATATTTTGGCAAAGTGAGTTGCGATCTTACCCTTTATAACCAACTTTACACGTAAAGGCATTAAGGTAAAATACTGTAGTTTACAAAGGCTTTCTTTTCTTTTTGTAGGACGAGCAACCAATTAGAATATTGGATTTAGAAAAATGCTTGGCTATAGATGAAGATTTTGAATGCGGAAAAGCAAACACAATAAAGTAAGTTTGCTTTCCTCCGAAGTACCAATAAATATTATCAACGTAGTGCTTTACGCGGGTACAAAGTTTCGTGAATTATGGCCAAATTCGTGAAATTAAGTACCCATGATATATTCATTCACAAAACTTAATATCCGCAAAAAATTTAAGCCAACAGATTATTACTGGGTTTTATCTTATCAAATTCTATGAAGAGATAATGTTCTGTTTAATGTTAATCGGTTTTTTTTCTTCTACAAAATGGAGAACAATCTTCGAAATAATGGATAACATTTTCATGTGATTCGCGAAAATTAGTACATACGAAATACAGTTAACCCTCATTTTAGCGACAAGGCGGTATTTATCAAAACAAAAAAAGGGGAGGGGGGATGAAATATTAAACGGAGGACAAGACTTCTCTGCACACTACTTCGCGAACAACTTGGCCTCTTCGAAATTCTTTAAACTGTTTCAGTACCGTCGTTTCTTCAATTTTCAGATTTTAACCAAATTGAAATTATTCGAACTTTGAAGGGTCATGTCTCGCCATGGTCAAGTCTATGCGCGTTTGAAAGTTGGTCTGTATCTAAACGGCTTTTTCAACCATAAATATGACATAAGGCTGCCAAATGCTGGAAGTACAAAGAAAGGCAATCTTTGATGAACTTTTTCAACAGGGCTGAACCTCACCCAAATTAAATCTTTCAAGACCGTCGATTTTTCGTTTCTTACATAATCAAAATTTTTTAATCTATAAAAGACCATAGCTGTCCACTGGAAAAGGCAAAAAATAGCCAAGTTTGTGCTCGTTTGGTAACGCGATTTTAGATTTAAGGTCTTGATCAAAAATTAAGGTAGTTGAGAGACTCGGTTCTTTATGAATGAAGTTTGTGTAAGAGGTAATTAAGGAGCTAAAGCCTTTTAATGGTACTTATTAATTGTGTTTTTTAGTCGAATTATGTGAGTGTGATATTAGTTCGAGTTATGTTTTACGTGAGGCTGCCATGTTTATTTTGTTTTGCTTTCAGAATTGAAATGCCCGGTCGCACTTTCTTTATTTACGGGAGCTCTCCAAAGGAAAAGGATGAGTGGCTGCAAGTGTTGCAATGGAAAATGGTAAATCCACCTTGATTTTACTCTTAAAGGTCTTTTTAAAAATTTGGAAATAACTAGAATATTTTGATACTTCTGTAACGGATAAAACCCCTTAAATGAATTATAGCTTCTTGTGATATACTGTTGCAATTAAAAATAATCTTTCAGTTCTTGAATTGCTGGAATATATTATATATTGATACCTTTTGATTCTTTTTTCCGGCCGATGACTTTACCCTATGCATAGTTGAGCTCCGAAAGGTCTCTACCTAGTAAAATTATCTTTCACTGCCTAGAATATATATGTTTAACTACTTAAGGTGCTGAAGACAAACATTTTTTGTCATGGAATTATAGTTGTTAACGATCTCGGAAGTATCTGTTTTCTTTGTTCTCTACCACATTTTTTTCCGTAGGAAAAGAAACAGATGGGCATTTGAGAAATCAGATTGGTCTTCGATGATGATGCGATTGTCCTGTTCGAATGTACCCGCATTAAGAATTCACTTGGACAGTGGCACCTAAAGTTTGTTTGGTTTAATTTTCAGTGTGACTTAACTGCATGGTTTGTTGGAATGTTTAAGACATTTTTAACATCCAATCCATATGATCGCCAAAGTAGGTTCTTGGGCAACTTGAGCCGTATTTTCAAGGGGATCTTGGTTGAAATTTTCTGGCAAATTCCATACGAGGTGTAGATAAAAATC
>JAUBWS010104720.1:0-10502 GCA_032270445.1 Darlingtonia californica | reverse complement strand
ATTTTATACAATATATTGAAATTGCCATTTTTTAACGATTTATATATTATATTAAAATTACGGGTGATTATGTGTTGGATATTTTTGTAATTTTTTTTGTGATTTTTAATGAGGATTTGATGGGAGTTACTTTATTCCATCAAAATTTCTCGGATTCGTGGTCGCGATTAAAAAACCGCGAAATTAAATTACCGTAAAATGCACCATTTTTACTAGACCGCGAAATTAAAATGCCATAAAATGCGCCATTCAGACAAAATTTTCTCAAAAAAACACGAAATTAAAATGTCGCGAAATTTTGATGCCACGAAGTTTTCATGCAATGAAGCAGTCTGAGTGCTTACTGCTGGATTAATATCTAGAAAGGGTAAAAAAGTACCACATATCCTAGCGACTGGTCTCGACCTTGAGAAGGGAGATGCAAAGGTATTTCATGCACTACTATGACATAGGAATTATACAATTTGATTTTGGAAGTACTCAACCGTGATGTTTTCGACTCAGTACAGCAGTGCAAAATTATCAGAAAATTCCCTGAAACTCTTTTTGTACAAATCCTAAATATTCTCAAGAAAATTTCTAAAATCGAAACCAGAAATAAAGAGATTGCGGAAGGGGAAGCGCGCGCTGGGTCTCAGTTTTTGATTTTACACTCCGTGGAAAATCTTCCTAGAGAGTTAAAATTGTGTAAAAAGTAACAACACACATTTCTTGATATTATTACTATTTACAATTTTCATGTTGTTTTTAACTAAAGATGAGAAGATCCGTAAAGTCAACATGTAACACCTTATTGTGTTTTTGTGTAAACTTAAGTTATATTTAGATGACCTTATGGTTACAAGAAATCAGAAAGGTAAATTAGGAGATTCTAAATGTCCATATTTATACAATAGTTATATGAATATACACCATGCTTCAACTATCCAAAACAACATTACTACTGCGCTCACTGTACGCGGTCAAAAGGACTTGACTTGGAAAGCGTACAGCCAAAACTACAAGTCTAATCATCTCCAAACCACCTTCATTGTTCTATTCAGGCCGAACTAGAGCGTTTTGGACTGTTTTTGAACCAACTATAAAAGTAATAATAATATCAAGAAAGCGGACAATCTGTGGTTAGTTAATCTTATTTTCTTCCTTATAGTAACAGAGAGATACAAAAATAATTTGTGGCATACGTAGATGGTTTAAATTTAGTAAAAACGAACGGACGTCAAGGGCTGTGAGGTGGTAAACAAAACTATTCATTTCAACATTTCAGCACATGTGACGGTCTACGGGAAAAGGGGGCATAAAGCTATCCATAATTCCCTTGTTTGCCTCTCAAAATCATGAAAAAAACGTCTGTGGAGGAGTGCATTTCTGTTTAAGTGACACGCAAATTCCGTTTTTCATGATTTTGCAAGTGGGTGGAGTATGATCGCGGCAAAAATGACCATGCCCCCTTTTCCCATGGAACGTCACATATTTAGAAAATTAATAATTTCGAGTCAGTTTTCACATACTTTTTACATCGTTTGAGAGTAGGCAAGAAAAAGTCACTCATTTCAACATATCAACGTATAAGAAAATTTGTAATTTTAAGTTCGCCTTTTCCATATTTTTCACATTTGTTTGTAGAATGGCCAGAAAAGTCATTTCTTTCAACACATCAAAATTTTGAGTCAGTTTTTCACATATTTTTACATATTTTTCACATTGTTGTAAAGTGGCTGCTCGTTTAAACGTATCGACGTATTACAGAACTATATAAAATTTTGAGTTAACTTAATATTTTTTTTCACGATATTGACCATGATTCAAATAAAAACAGTAGTATTTAGAAATTTTAACATTTGTTTCTTATAAGATCTCCAACGTATTTTGACATTTTTGAACCTCCTTCCCTAGTCTCAATTTTTGAATAAACTTTTGAAATAAAAAATCTACTTTTCTTGATCTACTTATAAATTTATACATGATAAATTTACACTACAAATTGCTTCGATTACGTTAACACCGCAGCGGTCAAATATGTCAAGAAACATTATTTCAAATCATATTTAGTTCTTAAACGTTACTTTAATTACTTCTTCGACTGATATTGAAAGAAAAGACATGTTATAAAAGTGGTAACAAACAGGTATCTTTGGTCAGAGCTAAGAAACAATAGTCCTAACCAACGAGCCCATGATACAATTTGTCTGATCTTTTTTCCCAGGAAGGTGACTTTGACAAGGAATCTAGCCAAGGCCAAATGGTCTTACCACACCTCGAAAAATCTAGGAAACTACACAGTTTTTTTTATAAGAATTACATAAATCGAGCAGACCTCATGATTCTTAATTTTTCTTTAATTTGAGACAGAAAATATTCTTAAATGATTCTTAAATTTTTATGAGTTGATATAGTCAAAAGTTTCATTATTTCCGGATCATTTGAAATTTCAAGATTTGAAAAAAGCACCGTTTCAGACATTCGAAAACTCAATGTGTTTTGTTTGACGAAAAGCAGCAGATAATGAAACAAGAAAAAGCCTAAATATTATTATTCTGCAAAATAAGGTATCCGATTGTAAAACATGAATTTCTATACTGTATTTTCATGCCTTTCAAAATTTGAAAATACCTGAATCCTACCTTGAGCCTCAGGGTGATTCTTAACTAATTCTTAAGATTTGACGATTTTAAGCCTTGTGATTCTTATAAAAAGAATTCTTATTAAAACAAATTGTGTAGCATTTTTCTCCAAAAAAATAAAACTGAAGAATCTCAAAACACAAAATATGTTTTTTTTTATCCAGGAAAGCCAAAAAAAAATCTAGCAGGCATCAAATCGTTTCAGAACACATCCATATTTCCCAGGAAGCCAAAATTTTCGGCCGAACACATCAAAATGTCCAGCAAGGTAGATTTCAAAATATTCTCCAAACACATGTAAATTTCTAGGAAAAACATGCCTTCCGAAAATGCCTCCTGAGCTGCTTTCGTGTTACTTACTGTATTTGCAATTGTGTTTTTATACCACTTTGAATAATAATACAACAATATTGTACTTTTTAGCTTCGAAAAGTTTCCATGTCACAGCCATTATTTGCATAACTGTACAGTGTACAGTGTGTGGTACAGTGTGTGTACAGTGTGAGTATAAAATGTTTTTACAAATTCGATGAGAAATATATCAAGCTATTTATAGTTATATAAAATACGTTTTGTTAACATATTTTGTTGGGGAGAAAAACGGGAATTCCTTGTATTCAGCAGAGTGTCTATTTTTAATGGTCAGTCAGCACTCTTTTAATAGCTACTTAAAAGTCATTAAATTTAATGGGTATTTCGTTATTCTCACGCGTTAATGTTAACATTCCAGTCGATAACAAGGCGATAAAACAGCTGCATCTCTTCACTCGATTAATTCATGATATCCATCGCAAGTTGGCACATTATATTTTGCCACTAGTTTCGGGAATATTTTAAGAATTATAAGAAACAATATATTATATAGAACGAATTTAATTATGATGGTATTAATTGGCTCCGTTGAAATGTACAACAATGTAATTTATCAACCCTTCATTTTAAAATTACTGCATGAAGACTCGATATAAATTGACCCTGAGTCATGGACTGAAATCTTTTTGACAGAGCTTTTACCATACTTTCCACGTCTACGCTTAGTCGACTCAACAGCCTCCTCGGCTTTTCTTCGCTTCGCCTGCCCGATAATTTAAAGGTTTACCTTTCTCCGGGGCTCTAACAACATCTATTTCTTCATCATATATTACTATCTGAAGCAATTGCTTAATTTCTATCAGGCCTCTATTCTCCCCCAATCAAAAGACCGCAAGTTTAATTACCCTTGTCAAAATTTTCTGAAAAGAAAAAAAACTTCGGAAATTCGCTTAAAAAGGATGAACAATTTTCAGGTTGTCAACTCCCTGAAAAGTTAAGGATATATTGACCAATAAACTTTTTACAAAGATAGACCACTTCATATAATGGAGATTATGAGGATTCTAAAGAGACATAATTTGTCAATCTATCTCTTGGAGCAAACCAAAAACGCTTAGTTTGAAAGGATGAATTTGTCTCCCTAATTATTGAATTGCTAAATGTGATCAATTAGGTGTTGAGAGTTATAAGTATAAGAAGGTGCTGAATGCGCAATCAAACTACGTAAGATTGCAAAATTAATATTAATTCTTGTGCAAACCTTCATGTTTGAATAAGTTTCCCGGAAACTCTTTTAATTTTCTGCCTATTCATAGGGAATTTCTTAAATATGAGTCAATTTCCTAATGCTTATTGTTCTCTTTATGTGGTTTTCTAACTGAAACAGAAACAGAATTTGTTAAAGCTGTGTTGCAATTTCCTAATGACATTGTAGATAACAATAATAGAAAGTTGAGTAATAATTTCTTTACTTTGTATCACACCCAGTAAGTATAAATGTCTCTTCAACATTCAATAAATGTCGCTTCAACATTCAAGCACATTTTTTCTTAGCTTTGCAATGTCACGTAGGGCTTTGAAGAAACCTCGTGTTGTATCGGTAGGCCAACATACATGACATAACAGATTTGGAGGACGAGAAGAAACAAGCAGAACAAATGCCCTTTATATTCCTACCAATAAAAACATTTAAAACAACCTTTGTGATGGTCTTTAATGAGAGATTTTGTACATATTTGATAGAAATGCAGTGTATTTTTTAACTTTATTTTCTTTATACATGTTTATATATACTTTAAGATACATTAAGATACTTGTGGTAGCCCAATTCCATGATTCAGAAGAAGATTTTATAAACAAAATATCAAGTAGAAGTACAAGGCCCTTACCGCGATTTTGTAAATTAGGGTCATTTCGATCAATAAAAGGCCATTAATAGATATTCAATATTTTATACTGTATAAATATTAAATCATAGTGCAACCAATAAGAATAATAATTTTGATAATGTAATAGTAATAAAATGCCCAAAGAAAATTTCATTATCGATTGACTGCCTTTAAATAAATTAGATTAAACTACTGTTTTAATTGGTAATGATATGGCATTACAATTATTGCCATTAAAACTGCCTGAAAACAGGGCAGCAGGGGCGGATACAGACTCTCCAAATCACCATGTGAAAATCCCGAATTTTTCCGATTTTCTGATTAAATTTCCCCGATTCTTCCCAAAATGTCTATAAAATTTTCCCGACTTTGGTAATTTTAGACTATTTAACTGTGTGAAATCACAACTTTCACTTTCATTTCCCGTGCAAAAAAATACATTAATTTTGGCCGACCGTCTATGTATAGAATTGACAAAAAAATAGATAAATCATTCAGCATGATAGTTTTTCAGAATAGCTTGTATCAAAATGTTAGTGTCTGCCAATGGTGTCATTAAATTTCCTTTTGCATTAAAAACACTCCAAAATCAGTATTCTTTAATCGTATTAAGTAAAAGTCTAACTTGTTTGTTTTCTTAATAAAGCAATTCAGCACCTTTTCTGAGGTAGACTGAAAAACCTTAAGCTAAGTAGTATTCCAGTAAGCATTGGAGTTGCGTTAACGTTTTTGCAACGTCCAAGTCAAATCGGGCCAAATGTACGTCGAAACAACTTTATAACACCTTGTGCCGGTTCGAATAGTGGTAAACAAAAAAAAAGATTCTTTTAAGTGAGATTGAGAGGTTCTTGAAACTCTTGATGGATAGGTATGCGCTCTTCTTGTGAACCTTCGTTGTTTTCTTGTTTTAAAAGACGAAAATAATCTCAAATTCCAAAAACAAAAACATTTCAGAAGAAAACATATGAGTCTATAGAAATTCCTGTCGTAAATTCCGGTTTTGGGTTTAGAAAAATTCCAGTTTGAATGACTTGTAAGTGGATGTGAACTGTTTGTATTTTTCACCTAGCCAAAAAAGGAGGTAGCATTTTTGGGTCAAAATGCATATATTTCATGGTTGAAAATTGATATCCAATGCAGCGCGCGTTTTCAGGATAAAATTTTCTGGAAAAATATCAAGGATGCTTAATTATTCAAAAAATCAACGGATAAAGTCACTATCCGTCAAAAACTAAACTAAAGTCACATATAAAAAACCCAACAAACATACACTGACAAAATTTTTTCCTTTCTCTCCCTAGAATGCAACAATGATGTTGGATCAATAATATGTGGATAAAGGAAAAAAACTAAACTTCATTTATTTCAATGCAAATATGCATTTTTATGGTGAGAAAGCTACACGGGAGTTAAAATGGAATGGTACAGCACTACAAATTTTAATCTTTGTAGCATTTTATTGGACTTTACCAAAAAAAATTGTTCACCCCCTTTTGAGGAGCTCCATTTCAAAAAGTCGAACCTCTTCGGAATTCAAATGTAGAAATATTAAACTTCCTTGGAATTCTGAACAGAAAATTTTAAGGACCCCCTTTGGAATTCCATGAATATCATGCAAAAACGCGAAAATTTACTGGGTCCCTTTTAAATTCAACCTTTAAAGTACAGTTCCCCTTTTGGGTATTCCACTTTTGGAGTAAATGGTACCCTCTTGGAATATTCCGACCTTCTCAACTGGGGTTGAACGGTTTTTTTGTGTTGCTCCTGTATAACAGAAAAGATTCCTCAATTTGATGCCAATATCATGTTTAACAATATGCAAGTAGAAACCAGTTGAATTGCCATCGTTTGGCTCGAAATGACCGGTAATAGAAGAGGTATTTGCTAATTAACAAAGACAATTGACATGAATTGAATTCTAGCTGGCTGAAAACAACTTTTTTTTTCTTCCCAGATTAGCTTTAATTAATCTCTTTTACTCTGCGATTATTGCACGATGTGTTTTCAAGTTGTTTTCGTCTGAAACTAAAAGAAGGCAAGGATATAAGTTCATTTAGTTGAACGTAAACACTCATTCCGCTTATAGATTTCCAGGGTTACAAGCTTGCTGTGACTGGGAAAATGTTTATAATTAGATCAGGATAACAAAAGTTGTTTTGAACAACCCTAAGTGGATTTGCATATTTTAGAGATTATGTCAAGTGTAATAGAGGCTAAATGACAAAATATAGACTAAACCTATACATTATCAGCTGGCAATGCTGCTTACTACTGAGTATTTTTTCTAAAGTGTAATCAAGCTTTAACTCTTTAAGTGCCGATGACCGTTTATCTCAATATTTTAACATACCGGCACTTAAAGAGTTAAGAAATACAGTAATGCCAAATCTTAAAGTTTGTACAGAAGTAGGAACAAATAAATTAGACTATTTATAATTTTCAAATTCCGGATACCAGAATTTTTTAGAGATTTTGGCAAGTATTTTTAATGAACGATTACGAACGAACGAACGGGTCGTTGGTATAGTGGTTAGAGTGTTCGCCAACGGTACTGGAGACCCGGATTCAATCCAAGTCGAGTCATACCATAGACTCAAAAATTGGTACTTGATGCCTCCTTGTTAAACACTCGGCAATTTAAGGTTAGGATCAAGGGTAAGTGGATCAATTCAGGAAAAGGAGTAGCTCCCACTTCTACACCATTTCATGAGTGATTCATGATATTCCGAAATAAAAGTAAGTAAAACCACTTAAGTGCCAATGACAAACATTTTACGGTCCTGGAGCCCTGGGTACTTATGCCTAGGAGCTTCGCGACCCATGCACCAGGGAGCAGTCCCTGGTTAAGAAAAAGACTATCTAAAAGGATTTCCAAAATGTTGAAAATTCCCGGCACAGAAGCGGCTATAATTAGATAAAAAACCTTTTACTTTGAACTCTTATTTCTCAACTCTTTTTGTGAAGATATATTTACCGTCAGCTGGTCTGTAAATTCCATCCCTTTCTAACGTTAACTTAGGACTAAGATCACCTTGCTAAATCATATGAAACAACGCAAAAGAATCCAGTCGAATCAACTGGTTGTTTGCACTCAACGTTACATTTTCATCTGAATAAGCTTCAAAACCACAGTTTATGATGATGACTTTGCATATAATCATCTACGACCTCTTTTAAAGAATTCGAAAAACTTAAAAGATTTTATGAGAAGTCACGCTGTAGCTTTTTCAGCAGGTAGTACGATGCGTTGTGTAATATCACATTCTAATAATCGATTCGATATAGAATCAGCGTTTCGGCCAGTATCTTTCGAGTTTAGTAAGGGCAAAAGCAGACTCGACACATTTGTTCGCGTGGCTGTTCCATTAAAACCAAGTATATTTTTTGTAATGCGCTTATTCTGTCTATGCATTTGTCACCAAGATTCGGGTTGTACAAATATTTTCACGATTGTGTACACTACTCATCTGGTTCGTTAAAAAGACCATCGATTTTGTTTTGGTGTAGTTTGAGATCAAATTACTTTTGACCAGTTAATGATGCCCTTCAGACTGTCGTGTGTAGTTTTGACACACGATGCAAGTTCATGTGTTTTGTAGTGTTCATCATCAGCATACTGTTTGCAACAGCTTTTTGTTTGTTGGTTCAATCACCGCCGTAGAGCTTAAAAACAAAGTTGGACTATCTATGCTCTAGTGTGGTATTCCATTTTCTGAAAAAGCTCAAAGATATTTGCAATGCTCCTTATAATTTAAGATTTGGTATCAATGGAAGCTTTTTGCATGCTGTTTTAAACAAGAAGGAAGTTGGTGACTTTTTTGACAGTACCTCTAATAAAAAAGTAGGTAAAAACGGTAAAAATATGAAAACGCAAAGGCTTGTACTGTACTTTTGGAATATATTTCCAAATTATATATTATTTTGATTATATATATTATATATTTTTTAAGATGTCAATTGCCAAATAAGTGTAAATTATATCATGAACTATGTGCTTCTTTAGATTTCAGCAACGCACGTGCATGTTCATCAATCTCTACAATTTTGCAATACAGTAGGTTATAAACCTTTGTGACTGCCAAAATATTTCCACAATTCATCGAATAATGTCGTTAAACATTTCACAACTTTATGCTTTCAATATAGAGCTTGAGATACTTATTAGTCCATCATTATAACAATTGTTAAATACCTGGGATGATGCAAACCTTATGTTCCAAAAATAACATGATTACTTTCTTTTCAATTAATTGTTTTCAATTTCCGTTGTATTTGTTATACATTATACACATTGTTTTTGACCGTGAAATTAGCATATGACGAATCCGTTTAATTTCTTAATTGATGTAGCTAATATCAGAAAACAATTCTTTGATATATTGGAAAGCTCATTATCGAAATCCGGTAATATCATCATAATATATGATTTTTTTCATACTGTAAATACTGTATTAATAAATTTGGGATTCTAATTGACATGTCAGAACGCGTCAAATTCAAACAAAAACAAATTGTGCAAAATAATCATTTCTTGCCACCAAAAAGTCTTAATGTTTTTTTTTGAGGAAACACAACACGACCAATGAATATTCAAAGGGTATTCAATGTTGAAGGATGTTGGCCTCTGAAATCAGCTGTATAGGGACTTAAAGGGACTTTTACATAAAATTTACCCATATTTCTAGCGACGTTTATAGGACCTATTACAGAGACAATTGTCGGAACGTTTCCCAAAATTTGGACGAAATTCAAAGCTGTGTTTCTCTGGAATAATGGCCAATATACAGGAATCTTCAAGAATCTCTTTTCCGTTCAAAGTTGTCTAGAATTTCATTAACCATTCCAAGCAAGGAATGCTTTTTACTCTTCCCGTTATCCTCTAGTGTGGAGATCCCTGTAATTACGACATCATCGTTGAAGCATTACACAATCCATAGTAATGAAGCACATAAAGGCCTTGAACCTAACACGTATCGAATTTGAAATCAGACGAAGAAAGTTGTGAATTGTAGGCCACTACTATGTCCTAAAAAGATAGAAAATGGCCGTATAAGGTATATGAATCTAGCGTAATTGTTTGAAAAAGGCAATGAAACAATTGAAAACATCATTTTTTCATATTCACAATACAAAATAAATTCAATGAAATCCATTGAACAACTTTCCAAGAAACTTATAAGTTTTATTGTTTAATGGACAAGGGAAGATCTCGAGATATTTCGAAATGTTCAAATTTCGAACGGAAATGTGTTGGAAAATGTTCCATTCTTTTCGGGATATAAAATGGTTGTGTTATTTATTCACTTAATCATTTCTCTGAAGATTTAACGAACCTTTTCAATTGGGTAGGTACAAAACGCGTAATGCATATAATGCATTATACATAATATTGAAAATTTCAGTTCTGCCACCTATTTGGCACTGGTATAGTTGAATGCACGGAACGTATAGTTGTGTCTCCGTTCCATAGCTTTGATATACAATATACTTTTACTTGCGGTCTATTGTAGAAACATTCAACACTTTTATCTACTATCCTATAAACAAAAAAAAGGGAATTTCCCATTTTGTACAAACGGCCATCTTAACGGAGGTTTGTTGGATTGTGGAAACCCTTAAGAATTGAACAAAAAGATTAGAAAGATAGGATCTACGGTTGCTGATCGTCATGATAGTT
>JAUBWS010104709.1:0-10502 GCA_032270445.1 Darlingtonia californica | reverse complement strand
ATCTTGAACCTGTTTCTAAAAACGATATATTCCGTTTTCCCTGCATTAAGAGCAATTTTATTGGCATTAAGCCAGCTGCTTTATAAACAACGGAGATCAGAAGTATCTGGTCTGCTAAGTGACTCCAATGAATTGTAATAGTCCTACCTTCACTTTTGGCAATTACTAGACTGCGTCTCCTTTTAACGACCACGAATATTTCATTTTCGTAATTCGTATCGTGTTTTCTTCTTTTCTTCTGTTTCAGCAAAACTTTATCGCCGACCTGTATGTCGTTTTGTCGAGCGTGACCTCTCTCGTCTGCTTTTCTCTTCATCACGAGTTTGCTCTTCACGTCTGCTTGTCTTACTTCTTTATCGTGTATCAACGCTCTCTTATTGATCGGTGTTGGAAGTCGCGTTTGGTATGTCTGTCCGTTAAACAGTAGTTCTGCTGGTGATTTCTTCGTCATAGGATGCGGCGTGGCGCGATATGCCCGGAGATACTTCTGTAATTCTTGTCTCCAATTTAACTTCTCTACATGTGATGTTTCAATCACTCTATCTAAATTTTTCATGAAGTTCTATGCTGTTCCATTTGCCCAAGGTGCGTATGGTATCTTTGTGGTGTGCTGAAAACCCATGTATTTTGCATATTTCTGGAATTTCTCGCTGTTGTATGGCGGTCCATTGTCGCTGACGGGTTCTGTTGAGATTCAGAATGTTGACAATACTTTGTCGAAGGCTGGTATGCATGCATTTGTGGACGTTGTTGAGACGATTGCTACGACTGGGTACCTGGAGAGCAGACTAACAGGTATTCTCCTGTTGGAAGTGGGCCGTGTAGATCTGTCGCCAATTTCACCCATGGTGCTTCAGGCTACTCTGTCGTTTTGACTGGTTCCTTCCCGCGTTTAGGTACGACTACCTGGCATGCCATAAACGTTGATACTTCTTGCTCTACTATGCGATCCATCTTTGGAAACCACACGTGAGCTCGGAGATATTGTTTCGAGCGTTCCATTCCTTGATGACCCTCGTGTGCTAATGTCACCATCTTTTGTTTACAAGCTTGCGGTACCACAAATTTTGATCCTCTGAGGACTAGTTCTTCCACAACTGACAGTTCCGCAAACACCTCTTTGTAGTCCTTTAAAACTTCCTTTTCTTTTCTCTGAATGTATCCTTGCCGTACTGCCCGTTCCAGCTGTTGAATGACCGGGTCTCCTTTTGTTGCTTTTTGCAGCCCCTCTACTGTTACTACGTCAGGCATGCTTTTTCTGACAATGACGTTGATAAAGCCACTCTCCTCTTCTGCTTCAGGTGCTTCCTTTTCCGTCACTTGCATTGCATGTCTGGATAGGTAATCTTCCGGGTTGGATATTCCGGGCTCGTGTTCTAAGTGAAAGTGGTATCCTTGAATATTAAGTTTGTGTTTCTGTATGCGCTTTTGTAATTGTTGTATAGCGGTAATAAAGGTTTGTGATCAGTTATTACCGTGAATTGATATATTTTCAGATTTAGGTTTAGGTTAAGCAATTAATTGATTAAAGAAAATTAACGTGTATAATTAGAATCACTGCTGTTAATATGCTGACTCAGATGACTTAACAACAGTATTTAATAAAATAATATTTTCCTTTTTTCAAAAAAGCCGCTATTCCGGTTACGATTAACTATATTTGGATAAAACTTATTAAGCAAACAATATTATTTAAGAAGTCAGACTGACGCCAGCATTCTTAAAAGCAATGGAACACTCTATGTTATACCCGTATAATTCCTTTAAAACCATGGAGCATTAGCGTGTCTTTAAATTAGTAGTTACTTTTTCGACCAAGACCAAGCCAAGATTTCGACTCATTTGGGAAGATTTCGATCTAAATACCTTCCGGATCATTTTCGAGGTCGGTTCTTCTTTTCCAATTTATTTTGTCTGAAACATAAGCACCTACCGCCTCCTTTGCCTTTATTTCTCTTACAACGGATAAACGTGTACCCTGGAACTGCATAGATAACATGTAACATCATTTCTTCGAAACATTTTCTTCTTCCTTATTAGCTGGAGCAATTTGCTCCTAATGCAATAAGAGATAATATCACTGTTGAGTGTCTTCAAGTGCTATTATTACAAGCTCCTCTGTTTCTTTAACAGCATCTATAACCACCCAGGACATTTCAGAATGGTCATCAATGGCCTATATGAAAGGTTTGCAAACTTACTTGTAGTTAACCCTATTGCTACTGGTTTTTTTTGTAGTAAATTAAAAAAGGTTTTCAAATTTGGGGGCGCTTACCAAAATTTATTCTTCCATTGGAAAGTGAAAGAAAAGTTATATAATTTCTTGTTTCGATGGCAACCACAGGTTCCTTGTTACGTTGTTAAGTTGTGGTTATTCGCTAATATGAGCAATTTTGTAGGTTTAGTGAGTTTGTATTAATCTGTATGATTTCAGGACATCAAAACATCAAAATTACCTAGCAACTGTTGCTAACTTCATTTTTAAGTGTCCGGTTCTGATATGTCCGGAAAGTCGCATTTTAAACAAAATGACGTAGTCAAGTGATCAATGACGTTATCATAAAGACTTTTCCGCAGTTTGAAGATTTACCGGAATGGGTCCTATACCCTAGTTAGGAATCACAGCGCTTACAAGACACTGCTGATCCTGACCTTGCGACACAAAACAATGATGCTTAACAGAGTCGCTCGAACTATATGGGAGACCATTCGCCGGAGTGTATTCACGCTGTTGTAGAATCTCATGAGATCCTCTGTGCACCAAAATGACTAGTTTAACTTCCCAAATCCATCACAGAAATGCCGAGTACTTGGCAGGGAAGGAGTATGTGCCACTTTTTAAGTCCTTGGAAGACCCGGCCAGGATTTTAACCCACGACCTACCGTACGCAAAGCGAGCACTCTACCTTGAAACTACGCGCCGGCAGTTTTGAAGCTTTTAATATGCTCTATAAGTGAACCAAGTTTCATGATCATAACATTATTAGATCAGGAGTTAAGCAGCCCCCTCCCCCTAGAGCCCCTAAAAGACCCAGTATAAATAGAGCTAATCCATACGTTTCTGAAGAAACAGACGTTGGATATCCCTTTCTTGTAATCAGTTTCCATCGAACTCTTTCTTGTGTTAAGTCTTTCAACACTTCAGAAATCTTCTTTCCCAGTTGGCTGCTACAGATTCTTTCAAGAATGACAAGTCGTTTTTCACAGTTTTTCAGGGTGGTCAGTATAACTGGAAACTCCTGGATACCCCTGGAAATGTTTCTCAAGCATTTAAATTATTTTTCGGTTCCCGAAGTACATTTTTATTTCTGAAATCAATTATTTTTTCATTGTAAGAATAGGACTCTTCATGTACGTAGCTAGAATTTGGAAGTTTTACTCATTCCAAGGTTATTTAGGCTGTTTTTGTCTCTTTTTTCATTCAAATTTTTTCTGAAGTTGGACCGAGTCACTCCTGGAAAAATTAAAAAAACTCCTGAAATACACGCTTTTTTGTTGTAAGTATAACTCTTATAAGCATATCAGAGTCAAAATCGTTTTTTTTTTAACGAATACTCTAAGCATACTTTCAGGGTGAAAACTAGTAAAATGGAAACTTTTTTATCGAAACGTTTAAGGTTTTATCTTTTCGTCATTGGTACCATCAACTGTCATCATGCAGCCTGTTGTTTGCCAGATTCTTTCTCGTAACGAATCATATTTTTCACTGGACAGTTTATTCCAAGCTTTGCCAGTCCAGTGGGAAATCAGAATACGCCTTTCCTTAGCTGAAAATGGTTTGTCATTACCAAACCAGCGATCTGCATTTTCTTGTTCGTCTAACAAAAGTTGCTGCTCTTTGGAAATCAAACTCCTTGGGCATAGCCATCGTCTACAGGCTGCCAAAGATCGGTTGCATCTGAAAGACCAAACCAAAACACCTAAGTCGCAAACAAACTTCTTAAAGTTTTATTCTGTGTGTGTTGACAGGTTATCTAGCAAAAGGACGAATCGCTCCATTCTTTTATCTTTGACAAACTTCTCTAGCGTTTTCTCCATCCATTTGTTGGCTACATTGATATTCATCCATGCATTGGGTCGGAAGAATACATGGGTACTTGGGTGTCAAGCCTTTTTTTCGTCTTCAGATATACGTTTGCCTTTTCCTAGAAATATTACGCCGAGCGGTGGTTGATTTCCTTTTACTCGAAACATTACTTGCAAGGAGCATTGTCGCTTTTCTAGGCCGCTGCCTAAAAAGAACAAAAAACATTCATGTAGATTAAGCTACTCCTAACTAAAACTGCATTTGATAAAACAAAGCCCGAAGATGATCATGCCTCTTCAAGATTAAAAAATATGTAAAACAAGAAAGAAACAAGTCGATGCAATTTCTGAATATTTCGATATCTTTTTCCGTATGTACTTAATAATGTAATGCACTCCTGTTTCTATTAGAATAATTATAATTAAGCTACATACCAGGCTGACTGATCCATGTATTGTGATTGTGGCCTCGGCGAAAATCTATGTATTCGTACGTCTTTTTAGAATCGATTACGAACGGAAGGGGCGTCTGGTCGACTTTCAACCGTTCCTGTTCTCAAATACCTTTCCCTGAAAGTCGCATGCCATTGTTGCAATGGTTTGATCTTGTCTTCCTTGCTCTTTTTTTACTTCGCTGCTTGGTTCTCATTCTAATATTTCTTCGGTGTAAAAATGATGTGATAACATGCTGTCCAATTTCTGCATCCTTGTTGTTTGTCAGCTCCCTTTGTATTGTTGTTGCTCTTGATTTTAGCCAGTGGAAATTTACACGATGACTCATTGACCGGGCTTTGGTAAATGCCTGCCACAATTTTTGATGTAGGGCGATGTGTTTAGTTGTTGGTCGCCGTTTTCGGTAAAGTTTTTTGTGTGAATCTGCTGCATCAAGAAATATGTCTTCTTTCTTTTTCAGCCATCTCGAAAGCATGATTGAGAGATGCCGTACTTTTCTCTAATCTCGACTTGGGACGATTCAGTTAACAACAATTCGTGAATGATATCAGCCTTTTGTGAAGAATTGTTTGAATTTTCCCGTGTTATTTTTCTTCACTTTACACTCAACTTGCTTTACCAAGTTTTCAACAACATCTTTGATTATATCTTGCTCTAGTTCTTCTTTTAGTGTTACACTAGTTCGCGGAGGTATGCTTTTAGAAGCCTTAACTCCATGAGTAAGCAAATGGGTGCTTAAACCTTGTTGATTTTTAAGATTTTTGCCACAGTGCTCGCATGTTAAAGTCTTGCGACTCTCCATTGGCTCATCAGGAATTTTGAAGGTGGTGCCATCCTGTCATTTAGAAGATTCTTGTAAGAAAGAATCTTTTTCTAAATTTACCAGCTCCTCACTTAAAATACTTTTATCTCCTTCGCACGCTTTTACGATAAACCGATGCAGTAGTTATTTCTAATCATCCAGAAATACACAATAAGATGGAGAGACTCATGACAACATGTCTTTGTTTAGAAACACTTTTATTTATTTTGTCGCACTTGCAGCATTGTTGTAAAATAACAAATAAAAAAAAAGTGACATCAGAGCTCCGAAATGATTCTAATTTGTTGAACAGAATGAAACTTGCAGTATTGTTGCGAAATAAATCAAAGAAGTGACGTCAGACGTAAACTTTCTGACGTGGATTGTAAATAAACTTTGTTGTTTGTAAAAATTGTTTTGGTTTGTGGTTTGGCTGGAGTTGGAATAAATGTGAAATATAAGAAAAAAAGGATTTTTTGTAAAATCACGAAGATGCAATAAATTAATTTGGAACAATAATGGCTGAGAGGAGCGAGTTTGCCGTAGGATTTAAGTTACCAAGGCTGAGTGAAGAAAGGTCATGTTGCGGTAAAAGGTGTTGTATTATATTCCAAAAAATAATGCACTGATAAAGGACAGAATTTATGCCAAAGTTAGAGGTTCTGACCAATGGCGTCTAGTGAGGAGGCGGGTGGAGGAACCACGTGTGTTATGAGCTGTTTGTAAGAAATTAAGATTAAAGAAGACTACTTATATATGCAGGTGTAAGAAGATTAAGGATTTGATGAACAAGGATTAGATCAGAAAGAGTAACATGGTCAGAAATATTAAGGATTTTTAGGGAGTACAATAAAGGCTTTGAGGAATGACTAAAAGTAGAGAAGGTAATCAGGCGAAGGGCAGTTTTTTGAAGCTTAAGGATTCGATGGTTATTGGGCAGGGCTTGACCCCAGACTTGACAGGCATAATTAGCATGAGATCCAAAAAGGGCACGATAAGTGTTAGTAAGGATATTTCTAGGTAAGTAGGGCCTGAGTATGGAAAGAGCACCGTTGGATTTCCTTAATTTGAGAGCAAGATTGTCTGTGTGAGTTTTCCAGCTAAGATGAGGGTCAAGAATTACACCTAGGTAATAAACAGAGTTAGTAAAATTAAGTTTATTACCATTAAGTTTCAATCCAACATCGTAGTCCGGCTGTTTATTTCGATGTCGGAAAAAAATAACCTCATTCTTTGTTTGAGTTAAGCCAGTGAAGAAGGTGTTTGAGGTCAATGTTGATATGTTTCTTGATGGATTTGTGGCTAGAACTAGAGTAGAGAAGGTTGGTGTCGTCAGCAAAATGAAAGACTTCAGAAAAATAAAATAGAGTTAGAAAGGTCATTTATATAGATATAAAATAGGAGGGGACCTAATACAGAGCCTTGAGGTACCCCATGTTTGATAAGGATGAGAGATGAAAGAATATTAGAAATTGATACCGATTGATTTACAGTTATACAAGTATCATTTGAACCAGGAGTTAGCAATTCCTCTAAAACCTTAATGATTTAATTTACTTAAAACCATGAAATCATGGTCTACCGAGTCGAAAGCCTTCTGCAGGTCTATGAAAACGCCACAAGAAAGTTTACCTTCATCAAGGTTTTTGCAAATATTTTCAGTTAAGCTGACGAGCGCATGAATGGTGGAATGCTTAGTCCTGAATCCAAATTGTCTATTTTTTAGAATTTTATTTTTGTCAAGGAAAGCTACAATACGGTTGGATACAATTTTCTCAAAAATTTTGTCAATATTAGATAAAAGGGATATTGGTCTGTAGTTACTAGTAATAAGGGGTGACCCTTTGTTCTTGAAATTGGGATAACTGTTGCATTTTTAAGAATTGAAGGGAAGTCACCATTTTGAAGTGAGGCATTGAAAAGGTTAGCTAATATGGTTCTTTATTTACAGTACTGAGAATAATATGATGAATACTATTTAGACCACTTACTTTTTTTGTGTTTAATGAAGTGATAAGTTTGCTTATTTCATCTGGCATGACAGGAGGTAAGAAGGATGAATTAGGGTTTCTATTCTTTAAAAATATTTTCAATTTTTTTAACTATGTTTTATATTACTACGCATGTTATCCGTTACAGCAGAATAATATTTATTAAAAGAAGCAAAAACATTTTTTTAAACGACTAAAAACAGAATACAAAAATACAAAATTTAACATACAGTTTTACATAGGACTAATATATAACAGAAACTTAAACTAATACGTGGCTAGAAAGACGAACCCATGGCTCAAAATAATAGGTACACGCTGTAGACTATAGAACCCAGAATGACACTAAAAAACGCACAGAAAATCCCCAGAATCTGCAAAGGTAAAACCACTGAAAAAACCATAGTAACATAGGAGCTAAAACAATCGAAACATATACCACACAGAATAAACTTACTTAAAAAACATACCTTAAGGGAAGAAATTTTCGCGGGAAGAAAATTTCGCGGATTTCGCGGTTTCTATTGTTTTATAACAATGGCCTATTGTTTTAAACAATAGAAAATAAAAAAAACGCGAAATTAAATTCCCGCGAAAATTTCTTCCCTTAAGGTAGTAATGCCACTGGCAGACATCTACAACCACACGCATATCACTAATGTCACAGAATCACTGACAAAATTCTACAAACACAATATATACGCACTCAACACGAGGAACAGCAATGAAATTAACTAAATAATTAAACAATAAAAATTACACAAAAAATACTATACTAACGTGCATCGAAATAATGACGCTAATTACCTTACAAAAAACCTGAATAGAAACTGTAGAATATAACGCACGGAGGGAATAGAATAAACGAGTAAAACCGGTAAGTAAAACAAGAGAATAAAACTGAAACTAGAAATGCAATGCAAATGGACATAAAGATGCAAAAAACACGCAACTGAAAATAGGACAAAAGGCGCACGTAAAAACGCAAAACACATAATAAATTAAAGATAAAAACTATTAATGGCCGTAACACATGGCTCCCCTCGAGATAATATAAGTTATCTAGAAATATTCACAATATCCTAATCCTAGCCATTTATACATTATCTGTAACAACATGGCTCCTCGTCGGGGAATCGCTTTCAACCAAGCGAACGAGTTTGTGTATTGGTCGGATCAGTTTTTGTCTTGACCCAGTTAACAGTTGACGACTTCGCACCTTACCGTCGGTGCCTTTGTGTACTTTCGTTACTCGTGCTAGTACCCACTGATTTCGTATCGCTTCTTCTTTCACTAATACAACATCATTCGTTTCGTAATTACATCGATCCGTTTGCCACTTCGTACGTTGTTGCAAACTTTGTAGGTACTCTTTCTGGAAACGTATCCGGAATTCGTTCGAGATGTGTTGAGCTCGTCTCCACCGTTGTCTACAATACAGATCTGCACGTTGAAATTCTCATGGCGGTAGCAATACAATCTTGGTTTTCATCGTAAGAAGATTTATCGGTGACAATGGCAACGGACTACCAACGTCACTTAACGAGTCAGTTGTTAATGGTCGCGAATTGATGATGTTCTCGACTTCAGTAAGTATCCTTCGGAAGGTTTCATCGTTCAAACTCTCACCGTGAGTTCTCAGTAATCCAGACATTATCGCTCGTGCTGATCGAATCTGTCGCTCCCAAATACCACCGAAGTGACTCGCTTTGGGATGGTTGTGTTGCCACTTGATGAGATCACCCTCGTGTTGCTGAAGGAATGTTGCTATCGTCGATTGGTCCATCTCGTTCCACGCCGGATTCGATTCTAAAAGCTCGGATTCCGCCCCAATGAAGTTTGATACATTGTCGCAGCGCAATAGCCTAATGTGTCCTCGTCTAGAAATGAATCGTCTTAACGCTAAGATAAACGAGTCTGTGTCTAGGCTATTCGTACTTTCTATATGAACTGCTCTGGTTGTGAGACATGTGAACAATGCCCCGTACTTCTTCAGTTGTTTACGTCCTTCTTTGATGATGAAGGGTCCGAACATGTCGACGCCGCAATTCATAAATGGTGGTGTTTCTTCAAGTCGATCTGTTGGAAGATCCGCCATCTTTTGTTGAGTTGTTTGACCACGTAGTCGTCTACATGTGACACATCGACCAATGACATACCTCACGAAGGAATTGCAGTTGATGATCCAAAATCCGGCTCGTCTAATCTCGTTGATTGTGTATCCTCTACCACCGTGTCCAATATTCTCGTGAAACCATTGTGTTATCATCCTTGTTACGTCATGATGTTTTGGTAGAATAATCGGATGAGCAATTTCTTTGTTGAGTGATGTCGATTTTCCTAGACGTCCACCAACGCGCAATAAATTGCATTCGTCTAAATACAGATCTAGTTTGCTCAAGCTGCTTGACTTCTTCACTTTCCTCCCTCGATTGAGATCTTCTATATCATCTTGGAAATTCAAATGTTGTGTCAGTTGAAGAAATCTTCTTTCAGCGTCTTGGAGTTGAATCAATGTTGTTGGTTCTTTTGTTCTCCATTTGATGATGATGGCAACTATACGTTTCAGTCGATGCCAATTGTTAGTGATGGAGGTTAAACGTTTGATGAATGAATCTTCCTTGATGTTGACTGTATTGACCTTTTTTACTTCAAGCAGGTTTTCGTCAGTTGGTTTACGAAGAAAAGCAGTTCCTTCAAACCATCGTTTGTTGCCTTTAAACTTCTTGATGCTGAGGCCACGAGAAGCATCGTCTGCCGGGTTGTCGCTTGATGGTACGTAACGCCACTGCTGTATTGTTGTGTGGTCCAAGATGGTAGATATTCTGTTTGCTACGAAGACTTTGAATCGCTTGGTTACATTCTTTAGATAGCAAAGTACCACTAGGCTGTCTGTCCAGAAATACTCGCTGTATTCAAATTCTAACTCTTACCTCAATAACTTAGAGATTTTGACTGATAAGCACGCTGCTGTAAGTTCCATGCGATGAATTGTCACCGACTTCAATGGAGCCACTCTCTATTTGCCAATGATTAATGCACAATGAATATCTCCAACATCATTTTGCAGACGTAGATAGCTGGCTTGTCCATAACCTGTAGTTGACGCATCTGAAAAGGCATCTACGACATTAAATTCTTTAGGTTTGAAACATCTCTTCTAACTGTTGTACGTCACATCTCCAAGCCTGCCACTTTTTGATTTGTTCTTCACTGAGGTTTTCGTCCCA
>JAUBWS010104698.1:0-10503 GCA_032270445.1 Darlingtonia californica | reverse complement strand
CCAATGAAATACAAAAAAGTAATTTGCGCACCAGTTATAACTATCAACAGTATTCGGGTCATTAAAATACATTTTAATTCCTTTTTCATTTTTTTCTTTCCGCGGGAATTTTTTGAATCAAAACAAAACAAAAACAAACAAGTTTTAACATTTCTTCATTATTGATTGAAACGTTATGGAAAGATTTGGGAGTGCAAATCAAGAATTCATTAAACATTTAAAAAATGCCAGTTCAAGTAAAAACACTAGAAGATCCACAAACACATGGCCAACGGAGATAAATATAACTTGGTACATAAAAACACACACATCAAAACACATTCATGAACAGTGATTATTAAAAGAAACACTGTAGGGAATTTATTCTTATATGCGGAAATGAGATGATTAATTAACGTAACAATTTATCTGAAAACACATAAAATTTGATGAAAGGCTCATGTAAGATTACATTTTATGACATGGGGTATACGTATGACATGTCTTCGTTCAAGAAAAACAACAAAAATTATGCCGTCCTGATGATTAACCACATGGAATCACATGGTTATTGTCGTTCAATTAACAAAAAAATAACTCGTTGCAAGAAATAGCATAAAAACATACCTCGTCCTCCGAACGATTTCGGTGCTTTTTCTTGCAACTCATTAATTTTTTGTTAATTGCCCTCCAAACCATGCGATTACTATTACAAATAAGAATGTTTTATACAATTTTTTATTTCCATCACGTGACCAATGTTTACTTTAAAATCCTGTTCTGAAAAAAATCCATTTTCAAGATTTCGGTCTGTGAAATACTCTACGGTGGAAAAAATTTCGAGCAATGCAAATTTTGGTCGCGGTCAGAAAATCGCAATTTAAAATGCCGCAAAATAACTTACGGCATTTTAAACTTGGGAGAACTTTTTTCAATAACTTTCTAAAAATCCTAGGCTAAACGAGGTTAAATCATAAAACATTGTAACGTTAAATACAAACTACTGTGATGAAATTTACTGTTGCTTACATAAAAGCTTGCTCCCGGGAAAGTTGCTTAAGTTTTTTGAAGATTTGCCTAGGGTTATTTATAAAAGAAATTAGAAAAGATACATATTTGCCTCCTTTTGATAATTGACATGACATATGTGATCAAGCGATAAAGTCTTTTGGGAAGTAGTTTTAGAAAAGTTTTTTCTAAAATGTAAAATATATTTATTCACTTTGGGGTTCCCAATAGACTTTCAGCTAAATAAAATTCGTCTTTCATACATTGAAAACGCGGCATTGCTTGTGTATCTTTGATTGATTCATTTATTTACAGAATGGAGTATACCTTAAGCGTATTAACAATTGTTGGATAAATTCTTGCGAGATTTACTTTGCGATAGGTTTATTTTTGCGAATTTGGACTGTTTTTGCAAATATAAATCCCGAAAATGTTTTTACGGAGACCATTTCGCAAAAATTAATTCCGCAAAATATCTAAAACTGAAGGATTTGCCAAACACTAAGCTAAAATCGAAACATAAAAACTAATGTAATTTCTCATCTATTTCACAGTGTTCAAGTATCCATATTATCCCGAATCGCAAAGAAAGTCCCGCGCAATTATATCTTAAAATTCACTTGATTACTGAAAATAAATCTTGCAACTGTTTATCCAAAAATAATAAAAACACTTAAGGTATTTGCTCAAACCGCGAATATAAAATGTAGCAAAATAAAAGAAAGATCAAGTACGTGCGTATGCAGTAAAATCGCCACCTTTGGATCCCCCCTTGTACGCATTTGGCTTTGACTTCCCACCCACCTCAACTGCGAACATCACGGATGCCCCTAACAGATATGTTTGACTGCGAAATTAAAATGCCTCGAAATACAAAGTTTACTAAAAATGCCGCGAAAATTCAATGCCGCGAAATTTTCATGCAATAAAAAAAACGATGAACGCGTGTTAGCTTTTTTACGATTGTTAGCTCTTCTTCATAATATGTCAACCATCATACCATGATTCATGTTGTTAGGTGTATTAATTAATTTCGGAGAAACTTTTGTGAGATGTATTTTTGCGAATTTGATCGATATAAAAATATTTGCGGGATTTATATTCGCGATTGGGATAAACATATATGCTTGACCATGGATGTAAAAAGAGATGGACGACCAACTACTTAATTACATTATTGTTTCAGAGAAAGATAATCCATTATCTTTGAAGCTATCCACAATGCCGCAACATGCAACATTTTTTGGAATAAAATCCGACAAAATCCCGACACTTTTCTTATTTGATAATTTCAAGATTTTAAAAGAATAAATTAAACGACAGACATTGTTACTTTCTAGTACAACGTGTGCCGTCCGGTGTTTGGTAGCATAGACCTAAGCTAATAAGTCTGAAATACTAAGCTTAGTATCGGCCAAGTACAAATAGCATAATGCATAATGCATAATATATAATGCATGATGCATAAAAATTGAAATATCTCAAAAACTACATATATTATGGACTTCAAACTTTGTCCAAAACTCTGTCATACCATTGTAAGTCCATTCTGAAAATTTCAGTTCTGTTTGGTTGGTATTTTACAGAACAAACCTAAAATCTGCAATATCTGTGCATCTGTCAATTAATTTGATTTGAAATTTTGATGGGAGGTAGATATTACTTATAGTAACTCAACAAAATAATACTATATGATCAATGTGTATTTTGCAGAATAGAAGTATAAAAAACTGTTTCTGGTCTGTAAAATACACGTTAGTCACATTATATTTTCACATTTTGTTTGTCTGTTATAATACCTACCTATGACCAAAATTTCAAGTCAAAAAGATTAGTTGAAGTGAAGCTATCATAAATCTCAGGTTTTGTTCTGTAAAATACCAATTTTTTTCTTTACCATAAACACTCGTTGCTCTGACGAAAACTGCACCATTTTAAGTCAACAGTCTTGTTTCTTTTTTTACTGTTACAGTATCCTTCTTGTCTCGCATGTGCGCGACTGCTGATATAAATCTCTCTCTTACTTTTATTACTGTTCCAAACAATAAAAATTTCGGTTTTAACGACTTTTAATCACTTAATTGCCTTAGTATTTAGGTGTTAATCGACCATTATAGCTTTTCGCTCTGCTGAACACGACTAAAATTCGTTTTTCTCCTTCTTCTTTAATTTTAAACAAAATAATATTTACATCAATGGAAAGCTTATAAAATTTCACAATTGTGACGGTCTACGGGAAAAGGGGGCATAAAGCTATCCATAATTCACTTGTTTACCTCTCAAAATCATGAAAAAACGTCCATGGAGGAGTGCATTTCTATTTAAATGACACACATATTGCGTGTCGCTTAAATAGAAATGACCTCATCCACAGACGTTTCTTTCATGATTTTGCAAGTAGGTGGAGTATGATCGCGTTAAAAATGACCATGCCCCCTTTTCCCATGGAACGTCACAATTAGTGCTGTAAAAAATTTTAACCAGATTTTAGAAAACAAATATAAGCTTTTCAAATATAAGCTTTTGTTGACTTATAAGCTTTTCAAACTTGGGTACCGGTTTTTCAGACTCATACTGTAGAAAAGATAAGACAGTTTTATTGTTTTCAATCATTACCATGACGACGCGGGAATTATAAGAGATGTCGCTAATAAAAACAAAAACTTGCTGATAAATACCGAGATTTCTCACGGATGTCTCACGTCAGAAATTCTAATTTTCTGACCCTAGTCACAAATTGAAAGTTTCTGAATCCTAGTCACAAATTGAAAGTTTCTGAGACCTAGTCACAAATTTTAAGTTTCTGAACCTAACTAGAAGTATAAAAGAAAAAAATTAAAATTTTCTTCCATCATGCAGGATTTGAACCAGGCCCCACTGTATCACGAGACAGTCTCCTTACCCACTCGGCCACCGTGGCTTTCTTAAACTGGTAATTCACAATATAATATCCCGCTTTTAATATATGCATACAGGCTAGATTAAAGGTGAGAATCAAGGCTAGCCTTACCAATAATATTAAACCGCCGTAGGCGGTTTCATATTATTGATAAGAAATGAAAGTGAGACATCTCGGTATTCATCGGAATCTAAACACAAGGAAAGCTAGACTAGACCTAGTCTCTCGCTTCTATAAACAAATTACGAAATAAGTTTACTTGACATGTGCGAAACGCGAGACACTAGCACATTAGAGAAAGGTCCTATTCCGCATTTTCGAGTTTTCTATAGAAACGCTTGTTACAAGTGTTTGTTTAAGCAAGTAAAATATTGTCTCGATTTGTCGTTCTTCCAAACACTTGAACAAGCGTTTCTATAAAAAACTTGAATAATGCGCAATAGCACCTTTCTCATACTCCTAGACAAGTATGCACAAAACCTCTTAAGCATAACAATCAAAACATAACCAGCTAAGGATAGTTATCGTTAGTCTATCAAATATACCGCTCCGGGCATTTTGCCCTACTCCTTGTCTATAGGCTAACGTCCAAAACTCAGTAAGTTAAAATCGCAAATTGCGAAGCATGCGCAGTATTACCATTTCTACCATAACAATAATATCACCACAACAACATGATAAAGAGCCAATCACGTTACTTTGTTACGCGTACTTTAAACCAATCAGCGTGACGATTTTCAACAATCAAAGTTTAATGGTTATAGTTTCCAGACTCTTAACTTACTCGATTTTGGACGTTAGCCAATAGACCAAGAGTAAGGCAAAAAAGCCCGGAACGGTTTATCGGACAGACTAAGCTATCGAAAGGCTGGATCAGACCTATGCCTATACAAAATAGTGTATATCTGAAAAAAAGTCAAAGGTTACGTAAAATAATAATAATTCCTGAAAACCGTCATGAAATATCGATGCTTTCAGCTTCGGGGAGTTTTACTGAGATTGTTGGTTATTCTTAAGGGGAATCTGAAGAAGTTAAATTGTTCTTGAAAAACATGTTTCTTGAATCTGTTGGAAATAAATGTAACCAGCTTTGCGGGAGATCTAACAGCTCACAATTCAAATTCAAGTCTTTAGAACAGCTTTAAATTGCCAATGATAAATTTCAAACTGAATAGGATGAAAAAGGACCTTTTTTGAGAGATTCATGAGTATTATTATAAACAAACGAGCACTGGTACGAAATAATTTGAAGTCCAAATTATCCCTTTTGCCTAGTGCCATGACTGCAGTATATAAATTATTGCATGAATATAATAAACGACTGGATGTCCATCTCATTGTTTTGCACGCAAGCGAGCTTCGTTTGGATCTATTGTTCGTAGAACAATAGGATTTGCTCTGAATCTACGGTACCGAAATTTGTAAAAAGATACGTGCCTCGATTATCCAAGTTTTACTATCCTTCAAATAGCGCGCAGTTTTTTGTGTCAAATGTCAACAAACAACAAACCAGCAAACAGTATAGACACAACAACATGAGCGATCCAGAAATATTATAGATTTTGATGATGATGATGATTTCGACGAAGAAGATTTAGATTATTTAATGAATAACATTGATGAGGAGAATGATTTGGAAGTTGTTTTTCCAGAAGAGCTGTTAATCCTAGAAGAGGAGGACTCTATGCTTGAATACCTTATTCGGATTAATTTTGGCGCGGATTTAATTTGGCGCAGGACAAAAATGAAGTTTTTGGCGTGGATTTAATTCGGCGCAGCCAAAGTTTTTCTAAATTTGGCGCGGATTTAATTTGGCGCAACCAAAGTTTTTCTAAATTTGGTGCGGATTTAATTTGGCGCAACTAAAACATTTTCGGTAAATTTACGGAAGTATGAACGATTTAAAAATGTAAAACAAGATCAATAACCACATCTTCAAATATAAACATTCATCGCTTGAAATATGTGAAAAACAAAAACAAAAAATTGGATTTAATTTGAAGCAGTTGAAAAATAGATTAATTTGGCGCGGATTTAATTTGGCGCAGCGAGGTAAATATTAAATTTAGCGCGGATTTAATTTGGCGCAGACGAAAAAAGGTAAAATTTGGCGCGGATTTAATTTAGCGATTTTTGCCATTTTGCGCCAATTGCGCCAAATTTAATCCGCGCCAAATTTAATCCGAATAAGGTAGACGAGATTCCACAGATAAGCTTTGTACCTGATGAATCAGCTTTAGAGCACATCCATCCTTCAGGCTCCCTGAAAAAGAATAACAAGACTCTGGTTTGTGGAAAATGTTGTAGGAAATAGGTATCAAGTTATCATTTTACCAGACACATTTCAACATGTAAAGCTGCAGGAAAAACAAACCGTGTTAAGAAACGGAAGACACCTCAATTCAAAGGAATATTGAGTGATGTTCAACAAAAGGAGTACTATTTTGAATCAACAAATTTCCTGGAAACTTGCCTTCAAAGTTGTGAAAGTGATCCAGTTTTTAGTTTAAAACTGGAGAGAAACCAACCCCTGGCAACTCAACAGCCAAACTCGCTGGTGAAATTTTGAACCAAATGAACGATAGACGTAGTGATGTTGAAATATTTGGTCGAATAGTGGCAAAATGGTTTTTTCCTGCAATCAACCTACCAGGATCCTCAGCTGGTAGAGAACAATCATGTAGGGTTTTAAACAATGTGCTTTGTTCAGAAGAATGCCGAAAAAGTGGACCTAGTTTTCCAACAAGTTTGAACTAGCTGCATGGGAATCAAAATTTAAGCAAATCATGTTTTCTTACCTAGCAACAAAATATTATGAGTTGTCTGTTTCCTGGAAAAATAGAACCTTAATCAAATTTGATAGACATGCAGACTCTGACAAACTGAAATTTTCAGAACAAGAGGAGAAAGTTTTACGTTATGTTGCTGGATGCATACCTTTTCGCTGAAAAATTTTTTTTGGACCAGACAAAACACAGACACAGGGAAAGTTGTTCTGGAATTTATATGTCGTTTATATATCCATGATTATTGATATGTTGCAATCGTTGTATGAACCGTATCGTGCTGCAGTGAATGGGTTTATCCTCAGGCGCGGAAAATGCGATTGTCAATGCATTTCACGTTTTACTTCGTTGAATCTATCGCTATTCTACGAGTCAATTCTTCAAAAAACAGAATGACATGGGAAAAGACTTTAAGAAACCGATGAACGAGTGGATTTCTGAATTGAGCGAAATAAAGCGTCACCTTGTGGAACGTAAACGCGACTTGATTTCACAAGCCTTGATTGCGCAAGAAGAAGTTCGTGCAAGGAAACGTTAGTCCGTTCAAAAGGAGTCCGTTGGATACTAGTCTTTTTGATCCGCATGCTGGTCATCCAACATTTTCATTGAGCGACTCGTATACTTTCGAGGAACAGGATGGTGACATCAATGATACAGATTCAGAAAACGAAGATGAAGATTTAGGGCTCAAGAAAATGTCGGAAGCAGACGTTTGGCAAAGTTCTTTAGATTTAGATTTGAACTTGCTTTTACGGAAAGAGATAATTGATTATGACCTTTATGAAACAAATAACATCATAGCACATTACTTGTTCGTTTAGGTCTAATCTCCTCCCTCCTGATTGAATGAAAATAGATGAATGAATGAAAGAATGAACGAAAATGAAAATATTCATCACGAAGCATACGAGCCTTTCCTTCCAACACTTCTTTGGAGGACTTGAACTCTTTGTCTTTGTTATCGACTTTGGATAATCCAATTCTCGTAAGTAACGATCCAGGGAAGCTTGCATGACAGCAAGACTATCTCCGGCTCACAATCTTTCCCAGTTTGTTTTCTCACCGCTGCATAGAATATTTCTAATGTTGATTTTAATGTCTCTACTTTAAATGCATCTATTTTTTTATCAAAACCACGTTTGTCAGCCCAACATTGAAATACTCTTATCCAATTTGAAGTAGAACCCGTGGTGTTTGTGTTTTTGGTCTCATTTTGTAGTTCTTGAATTTCATCTTTCTCTACAACTTTAAACCTTTCCATGATTGTTTTTTTTCGATTTGTTATTGTATGTTTTTTTGTATATGTCATCTATGACGGCGGGAAAAAGCACAAAAGCTGATTGGAAAATTAAATATCAATACAATTACGTATTGATTGTATCGCTCGCGGGATACATTTAAGAAAACAATTGTACTCGCATAAGCCAATCAAAATGGAGAAGTTTACACAGGTTTGCTATTATGTATATAATTAAAGTAATGTAATCCGCTGCGAAACGTAATTTTTATATAGAATTATAAAATTGTAGGATATCTGTGGCCAGTGGCATTATGGGAGGATGACCAAAATGACTTGAGCCTATGCGGGACGGTAGGTGATAGGAATGAATTGATGAATGATTGAATGAAAATGGATGAATGAATGAAAGAATGAACGAATCAATGAATTGTTGTCTCTCTTCTCTCATATCTGGAAGCCTTCTTGTTTGTTTTTCATGTATTAGCTATATAATATATAATATCAATACAAACGAAAATATGACATATTACAACATATGAACATGAATATTCATCACGAAGCATACGAGCCTTTCCTTCCAACACTTCTTTGGATGACTTGAACACTTTGTCTTTTATTAACGACTTTGGATAATCCTTTTCTCGCAAATAAAGATCCAGGGAAGCTTGCATGACAGCAAGACTATCTCCGGCTCATAATCTTTCCCAGTTTGTTTTCTCACCGCTGCATAGAATATTTCTAATGTTGAGTTTAATGTCTCTACTTTATATGCATCTATTTGTTTATCAAAACCACGTTTCTAACCCCAACATTGAAATACTCTTATCCAATTTGAAGTAGAACTCGTGGTGTTTGTGTTTTTGGTCTCATTTTGTAGTTCTTGAATTTTATCTTTCTCTACAACTTTAAACCTTTCCATGATTGTTTTTTCTCGATTTGTTATTGTATATTTTTTTTGTATAAGTCTTTTATGACGGCGGGAAAAAAGCACAAAAGCTGATTGGAAAATTAAATATCAATACAATTACGTATTGATTGTATCGCTCGCGGGATGCATTTAAGAAAGAAATTGTACTCGCATAAGCCAATCAGAATGGAGAAGTTTACACAGGTTTGCTACTATGTATATAATTAAAGTAATGTAATCCACTGCGAAACGTAATTTTTATGTAGAATTATAAAATTGTAGGATAACCGTGGCCAGTGGCATTATGGGGGGATGACCAAAATGACTTGAGCCCATGCGGGACAGAAGTGAGTGAAGTGGAAGGTGATAGGAATGAATTGATGAATGATTGAATGAAAATGGATGAATGAATGAAAGAATGAACGAATCAATGAATTGTTGTCTCTCTTCTCTTATATCTGAAAGCCTTCTTGTTTGTTTTTCATGTATTAGCTATATAATATATAATATCAATACAAACGAAAATGACATTTTATATGTGTTTTACGCTTATTGAATTCTGAAGACAGATCATACAGATGATGTTTACATTGTGAAATCTTGTTTTTTTTCTTCAGAATATAGCATTATAATATATGAACTAACTGTTAGTTCATATATTATAATGCTATATTGTGAAGAAAAAAAACAAGATTTCACAATGTAGACTTTTATTGACTAGTACAATTTTTTTACTTAATTGTATCCCGCGAGCGATACGATTAATACGTAATTGTATTGATATTTAATTTTCCAATCAGCTTTCGTGCGTTTTCCCGCCGTCATAAATGACGTATAAAAAAAAATATACAATAACAAATCGAGAAAAAACAATCATGGAAAGGTTTAAAGTTGTAGAGAAAGATAAAATTCAAGAACTACAAAATGAGACCAAAAACAAAAACACCACGAGTTCTACTTCAAATTGGATAAGAGTATTTCAATGTTGGGGTGAGAAACGTGGTTTTGATAAACAAATAGATGCATATAAAGTAGAGACATTAAACTCAACATTAAAAAATATTCTATGCAGCGGTGAGAAAACAAACTGGGAAAGATTATGAGCCTGAGATAGTCTTGCTGTCATGCAAGCTTCCCTGGATCGTTACTTACGAGAAAAGGATTATCCATTAACAAAGACAAAGAGTTCAAGTCCTCCAAAGAAGTGTTGGAAGGAAAGGCTCGTATGCTTCGTGAGAGCGGATTGGGAAAGAAACCTAATGCATCCAGAAGTTTGACAAAACAAGAGGAAGAAGTACTTTAGGAATGCGGAGAATAAGGCAGTGACAATCCAAAATCGCTTGAAAATACGCTTTGGTTGTTACTAGGTCAACATTTTGGTTTCAGAGGTCGTCAAGAACATTACACGTTGAGGATAGAACAATTTAAACTGTATACTTCAGATAATTGCACAGAACATCTTAGTTTTATCGAAGGAAAAACAAAGACAAGACTAAGAGGTCTCCATGAAATGGTTGAAAGACCCCCCCCCCCCCCCTTACTACCGAAAGTCATCTGACAAACCACAGTGTGAGAAAAACCAATATCCAATATATATGGAGAAATATTTATGGGAAAATTTAAGGTTCCACTGGCTCTTCAAGATTCAACGCATACTCTTACTTTTTGAAATCTAAAATATATT
>JAUBWS010104687.1:0-10503 GCA_032270445.1 Darlingtonia californica | reverse complement strand
CGGGCTATTTTGAAATTTTTTAAATGAACCTCGGGGCTATTAATCCCAAATCACCCTCAAAACCATGTAATTACTAGCACGAAGCGCTTGGTTATTCCTTGCGTGAAAAATTAAAAAAGGGATTTATTCTCAATTTCCCGTGGAAATGTCCTTAAAGATTAAAAAACCACAGTGTAAACTGAGACTTCACGTTTTAAAAGGCAATTAAGTGATAATTGACTTTATTGAAATATACCTTTTTCTGATCGTTATGTTGATGTTACGGTTTCATAATGAAATTTCAAATATTTCTAAAACTAGTTTTTTAATAATAAAATTAGAAAGACTATTTCATAGAAAATTTGGAACTCTATATTGTGATACAAAAATTACATAAAAATTCTGTGTAGACCAAAAGTTATAGATATTTAAAACTTGGGGCCTATGTTTTTTGGACACACTGTATAATCTTATTGATCGTTACTATGTTAATACTAAAGTTTCAAGGTAAAATTTCAAATATTTCTAAAACCATTTTTTTGAATCAAAAACTTAGAAATACCATTCAAAACTCTTTCAAGTCATATAAAAATTATGTGAAAATTGTGTGTAGATCAAAAGTTATAGACATTTGAAACTCGGGGCCTCTTTTTTTCCAGACACATTGTATAAAGCCAAGCTAAAGGTAAAAGATGGCGGAAAAGTTCTCATTATGACGTCATTAATCACTTTACAACATTATTTTGTTTCAAATGCAACTTTCCGGACATAAATAAATCGGTTAGTTAAAAATGGCGCTAGCAACAGATGCTAGGCAATGTTAGTGTCAGTTTTCATGTCATGAAACCATAAAAAATAATACCAACTAATTATACCTTTAAAATTGCAGATAAAAGCAAATTTCAAAATTACGTAATCACTACCTAGTAACAAGGAACCTTTGGCTGCCACGGAAAAAAAAAATTTTCAAAACTTTTTTCCATTCCTCAATGTAGGGATAAATTTTGGTTAAAGTTCCAAAATTTGAAGGCAAAAGCTTTTTTTCTGTGAGAGTTATTACAAAAAAAAACTGTGAGGGGCATATTATTCCACCCGCAGTAAAAATAGGGTTAACATGAAATAAAAATTTAATTGCTTAACGAAATGTTTATCTCTTTTCTTCATTGTCTTGCTTTCTTCTTTTTCAGATTAAAACATCAGCAAAGTGTTCCACCAAATTTTGTTGTTACATAATTTCATTGCTTTCTTCTTGTAAGCAGGGCGATTACAAAAAAGCGGGGTGATTACAAAAAGGTGTTGTTATATTAGCTTTAAACATTCGTGCAATGAATGAAAAAACAGACTTTAATGTTTTAGATTATATATAACTATTCCATAGCCCTCTAAATCTGGTTTTTAGACAGTCTATACTTCTTTAATGAACAGGAAGTCTTTGAAACCAATTACCTTTTACTCATATTCAAAGTTTCTTCGTTTTTGTTGTTTCTGGTAGAGTCTTAAGTGTTTTCAACAGCTGATGTTCGAATTCTGAGAAGTTTGCAAAATTCTTGACGTATCCTTAGATCAGTGTAAAAGTAAATAATTGGATTCATACATGAGTTTGACAGCATTAACATAATTGAAATCTGAACAAAGACATGAACATTAATTGGGGTGGAGGAGAAGAAACCCGAAATATTGAGTATAATGACCAGTATACAGAGAAAGAAAGTTGAAAAATAACAGGTTATGATGATCATCACGTTCCTTGTGACACGGTATTCGGAGGCACTCCCTCTCTTATTCTGTGGTGGTATTGGTGGTATTCCTTTTTTTGAGGAATTGGTGTTGCTTTGCTGAAAAATTGTTAGGTTCCTTTGTCTTCTCTGCTTTGCTGTTTTCAGGAATCGCAAAATCAACGAGTAAAATGTTACCATACAAACTATAGTTGTAACACAAATCGTAAGCATTATGGCAAACGAAACAGCCGATTCATAACAGCACGAAGACAATGCTACCGCCAAAAAGCACCACATCGAGACGAAGGTGATGTAAGTTCTGCTTTTCGTTATCATAGCCTCATATTTGTTTCGTTTCGTCATGAAAATATATCGATCAACGGCAAGGAGGAAAACCGAAAAAGATGATGTTGTAGTTCCTAACATGATGAAATACGACGTTATACATTCATAAGTATAATCTAGTGAAATTTCATACAATCCATCCAAAAATTTAGTTACAATCAATGGTATAGCAACCACACTAACCAAGATGTCTGATGCTATCAACGATTTTAAAATGTTGTTGGAATTAGAAACAGTCTGCTCTAATCTTGATAAGCAAACCATTGCTACAATATTTCCAGCCGTACCAAACAGCGAGAGAACTATGTAAACACCAGCAAAAATATTCTTCTGGCTCTGAAGCATTTCGGTTGGAATGGTACAAGCTACCATGTTTAATCTTGGTCTTAGCGAATCTTGTTCTCAAAATTGTTATACAAAACAGTCTGAAAGGTTTTCTTGTAACTTCTGAATTCTTATTCACTTTGAGCTTGTTCTAACTTGATATTGTGAAAATGACGAAAGCATTCGTTATGTTGGGTGAATTCTAACAGTATATTAACACCTAAAGTTGATATGTAACAAAAAATGCAGCTGGCCGTTTAGCTGAAATCTTTTTTTCAGTCTTTTTTTGGATTGATATTTAGCATAGTTTGAATAAAGGGTCAATATTTTTAAGAGAGATCTATTTATCAAAAATGTGTTGATAAAAATCACTTTAACTGAATCATTTATCAATTTATATCCTTTTCGAAAAATACGGGGTGAATCAAAAAACATCTAAACCACTTTGAAGGTTAATTGCACCATATTGTTTTCGTCATGTTTAATTCTTTTTTCATCGTGTAGCAGAAACCCTGACTTAAAGTTCGGTGTTTTAATTTTGAAATTTAAATCAGTTTTTGTGGAGATATGGTTTGTAAAAAATGGTGAAAAATAAGGTATTAAATTGTTCATAAAACAATGATTGCATTTGACATAACTTCTGCTTCTTTTTTGGCAATTATCTTTTAAGACAATAAAAACCGTTATTACGGCTATTTTATTACCTGAATAGGAATTTCAACATGTTATTTCTTAATTACTTTTAATTTGTGACTTTAGTTGAAATAATTCTGCAATGTTAGAAGAAATAATTGACAGCCTTTTTTCCACCGTTTTTTACAAGAATTGAACGATCGATTTTTCGCTAACATGGCCATATCTCCATAAATACTCATTGAAATTTCAAAATTGAAAAACCTAAACTGAAGTTAGACTTTCTGCTACATGTCAGAAATAAAATTGAATTAATTCGTTCAAAAATGTTTAGATTAGATTAGACAGGGTTGTCTTAAAAGGATTCTTCTTGCCATCAAATTTTTTTTCATTGGGAAATGCTTAGTATACAATCATAATTCAACGGTGTCTTAGTGATTTCTTTTATTATCGTTGTGATTCAAAACATCAATCCTATAAGCTTTAGGCTTTTATGGGGTTCCTACCTCCTCCGCTCCCTCTGATTTTGGTAGAGAATAAGAACCATGGACGTGAGACCTGGCATACATTATCTCAACTATAACGCCAGCGTATTTCCTTGAAAACTCCTGCAAAAAGTGTTCTATACAAAATAGGCAATGTACTTTTCAACGGGAAATGATTTTCAACTCTGATTACAGATTCCTAAAAGCAGTACAATAAACTCTAACATATTTTTTGGTTTTTTGTAAAAGTTAAAATTTCACGAACAAATTTCCCTTGAAATAGCAAAATTTAAAAACAAGTGATGACATCATCAACTATGACATAGTAGTATCAGCTGTTGGAATTTGCTGTAGACGCGGATACCGATGGTTTTACAGGACAAATCAATTTTATTTTGAAGTTGTTCTTTTATGAACAACAGAGTGAATTCGCCTAACTTAAGTATTCCATCATACAGGACGATGGCAAAAAATAGATTTTTAAAATATCTAGTTTCAACATCGTAGGAGGCCCCACCATGGTTGGGGCCGCCGCGCAAGAAGAAATTCAAAGCCCTCTATATCGAACAAAAATGGGTCCTCTAAGCACTTTACTTTTGTAATAAAGTTTTCATAGTCATGATTTGGCTGCTACGGCACTGTTTCATACACATCTTTTTTACAAAGAACGATATGTCTGTTAATGCCAATAAACAAATAATGCGGGGTATGAAAAATACATTACTAGTAGAACTGGCCGATTCAACGTATAGCTATATCTTTAGAGTTTCTCTTTATATCTATGCTTATTTCTGAGATGGGTTTATCTCTGATTTTAGAGGGATCCCATGAATTCAAAAATGCTTTACAACAGACATATACGTTCCGTTTTTATGAATTATTTGGTGTACTAAAAGAAATGAGAAAAATTTGTGCTCTCCTTCATAAACCCTGATCTAAATAAGCTAGAGCAATAAAACTTGGCAGGAATATAACTTGCTATAGAATCTACAATTTCATGAAGAAAAAAAACGTTTCAAAATGACTGCCATGATGCCGTGACGTTCATCATATATGTTAAAAAAATGCTGAAATTTAAGGATTATAGGGTAATTTTTCGAAATAATGTTGTGGGAGATCTAATGAAGCTTTTTAAATTTTATTTTCATTTTCTATAAAATGAAGGATTGAAATTTGACGTCATCAATTATGACGTCATTGCATTTGCTACCATTTTGATGACGTTATTTAAATTAATTTTGCGTCATCTAACTACAGTCCAAATTTGAAGTCAATAGCATTAGTATTTTAAAAGTTATGGGCATTTGAATTTTGTATTTTTAATAAAATATTTTTGAAATTTGAATTAAATTTACGTTGAACGAAATTTTTTTTTTGAGTTCTGATTTCAGATTCTGAAAGGTTATACGATGGAATTTCACATATTTTCCGGTTTTTAGCAAAAGTTTATATTTTTTGCCCAAAATTGCCCTCGAAACTGTCAAAAATGCTATAGAATTTATGACGTCATAACTATGACATCATCACTATGGTTGCCATTTTGATGACTATATTAAACCAATTTGGCCTTGTCTAGCTTCAGTGCAAGTTTGAAGGTGTTATCATTATTGGTTAGATACTTATTGACAATTAAACTTTGCTTTTTTATAAGCAATGTTTCTTACCTTAACTCAAAATGGTTGCCATAGCAACGCCTCAGGGTAAAATTTTGAACATTTTTTTTCCATTTATCTTCCCAAATAAATTTTAAGAATATTCGCAAGTTTCAAGTTCTTTGACAGGAAAAAAAATATTTACGAAAAACTGGCAGGGTCAAATAGGTCAAATAGGGTTAATATATCCTCCATTTGCGTATAGAACATGCACTGGGACCGACTTTGTTTGCAATATCACGACAGCTGAATTGTGAAATATGAGGATCAAAGGTCCAAAATAATTCCTCTTGATTATGCTATATAATATATTTCAAGGCGAATTTCACTTAAATATTAGCATGAAGGGATATCGGTAAATCAAATTTCATCGGAACTGCCCAGATATCAAGCAGAATTTTACCTGAATACTATAGCATGAAGAGATTTCAGTGAACTTATTTATTTCCACGTACTCCGGTAATCCGAATATCTGCAGTACCCCAAAATCTTTCTTCTTTCATTCTTTTTGTTTTCATTATCGCCGTATCATTATATTATTATCTTTTTCATTATTTTAATATTTCATTCTTTTACTTTTCTTTTCTAAGCTTTTTAATATATCGCTCTTTAAGCATTTTGCTATTGTGCCATTTTTACCGCTGTTAAATTTTTCAGTTTTCTCTTTTTTTTGTTCATTTTTTCATCGTTCAACTTTTCTTCAACTCTTCCTTTTCAAACTATTACAGCATCCCTTTTTATTCATTTAACACTTTATTTTCTTCCCCCCCCCCCCCTTTCTTCCCCTTTTTAGTATTTTTTCTTTTTTCTTTTAGTTTATTACTTCTGTCATTATCAATTTTCCTTATCGTAGACTCATATACTACCCAGTTTTACTTCTTTTCACCTATATTTGTGAAGCTTAACTGACTACAAATGTTATTTGTAGACAAGCCCTGATCTTTTCGATGCAAATCTTTAAATAAAAGATGGAAAACAAGTTGTTGATTGAATCTTTAGACAAAACTTTCCTTTAAGAAAAATTTTTGCAAAAAATTCAAGTTTCTGTCCTTAAAAAAATCAACATTCTTCATTGTTTCGGGTAATGCGGATAAATTCAATCTGGGCTTGATGCGTGGACAAATTTAACAGTGTGACATAGTCGTATTGAAACACATTATCTTATTCATAATTGCTACAAAGAAAAGTTTCACTGAAATTCTCGTTTAAATGTTGCAATCACCAACAATAATTTACAAACAATTAAGACATTGTCATCAGTCTTAACTAAATCAACACTACCAGTGGCAGACACGATGTCTGATGCCCTTCGTTTATCCTCCTCCAGCTAGCTTCTTAATATTTTGGTGAAATAAACTGAAATCAGAACTTTCCAGAATTCCTGACGAACTCTACGACCAGTGCAAAAGTGAATGATGATTGTAACTGCCAAGATGAATGCAATTTGTACCAAAACATTAACATTTGAGGAGAAGTAACCCAACGTATATGGTATATTGCCAAGTATAGTAGGAAAGAAAATGACAAAATAACAGACAACTATGATCTTCACTTTTCTGGTATCATTGTGCTTAGAGGAACCTTGCTTTGTTCATCCTAAAGATCTTCTTAAAGATTTGGCACTGTTTTGTTTAGTTTTTTGTTGACTTTGTCTGCTTTCTTTTGCTTTCTTCAGGAATCGTAAGATTAAGGAGGAGAATGCTACCAAACCCACTATAGCAGTAACATTAATCGTAAACATGATGGCAAAAGAAATAGCCGATTCATAGAAGACAATGCCACCACCAAAAAGCACCATATCGTGATAATAGTTACGCAAATTTCGTTATTCGCTATATTAGTTTCGTATTTGATTCGTTTCGTCATGAACATATATCGGAGCTGTATATCGATCAAACGCAAAGAGAAAATCAGTGACAGGTGATGTTGCAGTACCAAGCATGATGATATACGAAGTGGCGCATCTATTAGTGCTTTCTGTTTAACCACTTAAAGTGCCAATGACAAACATATTTGTCATGCGATTTTAAATTTTTGATACGGTCCTGGAGCCCTGGGTAGCTGGGTAGCCATAGGAGCTCCGCGACCTATGCACCAGGGAGCGGTCCCGGGTTAAAAAACAGACTCCTATCTCCAAAGATTCCCAAAATGTTGAAAATTCTTGGCACAGAAGTGGTTAAAGAGTTTTCTTAAATCCATCCAATAATTAATGTCATAGATTGGTTAAAACACACCATCATTGGAGTGTAAAATTTGAGACATGATATTGTCAAAAGGTACTTGGTTGTGGCTTCTTTTGCAAAAGCTAATCTTGGAAAAAAATTTAACAACTTATTTTTTTGACCAACTTTGCCTTGCGTTCCTCTAAAGATGTTCCTTTATAAAATGTAACGGAATCGGTGAATTGTGCAATTATTTATCCCTTTGACCTCTAATGTGGCTCTTTCCATGCACATTCGACCAGGGCGCCGGATTTTATTTAATAACTTCACGAAAAATTTAAAACCCTTTGACAGTGACTTTTCATAAAACCATAAAAGGCAACTGTGCACAAAATTTGATGGTTACGCCTACCCTACTTCAATATTCATGATGATATTTTGAAACCACACCATAAAAAGGCTAAAAATTCAATCGTAAACAATTTTTTAACTATTAAAGATATAAACTTCAAATTTGGATTGAAGATTACATAAACCTAATTCAGAATATTTCATCAATATGCGACATATAGCTATTACGTCAGAGATGATAATGTCATCACCTTTTTCTACATTTGGGCCATCTTTACGGCCAATTTACTCCAAAAAATCTTTTTAAAAAAACAGTAAAGTATGTTAAAGTTAATTGTATTACCTGTCCGAATCCGAAAACATAACTGAAAAATCATTTCCCATTCAAACGATATGGAGAGTTTGTAAGGTATACGTTTTCTGGGGTTCCTTTCATCAGTTACTGACGTCAGTAAATGTTTGATGACGCTACCATTTTGTAGATTTTATGGTGAAGATCACGTGTGCTAAGTTTCATATCCATATCTCTTTTCTATCAAAAATAACTAGCCATAGCTTGCACCGAAATGCCATCTCTTTTAAGACACATTATTTGAACCTACAGCTTATTACAATTTTTCAAGGTTTTCATTTGTGTGCATGAACTGAATGAATTTTGAAAAATACAAAAATGTTTAAAATTCTATTATGCGACCCTTCTTTTCGCTGCAAAAACATCCACCGTTTGTTGCGGTGATCCTTAAAAAACTGTAGGATCGAAAACGAGGCTGTGGAACGATCTTTAGAAAAATGAATAATTTCTGGCAGAAACTTCCTGCTACATACTCTGTAAACGATCCTCCGCTTCGCTTTTCCTGACACGCTTGGATGTAAACGTCAGGGCGAAAAGGAGGCTCTGTCAACTTTAGTTAGGTGCCGTTTTTTACCCATTTAGTTGCATGATTAGAATCGAAAATCTATTGATATGTCCATGAAACGTGTGAAAAGCAATGCATTTGAGAATCAAAAACAATAGATTGCGGTAGTCAGTTTGCAATCATGTTTGTTTACATTTCGCGCTGCTTTAGCCAGCTGAGGTAGCAATCAGCGAGGGGCGGAATCCTCCCCCCCCCCCCCTTTCAGTAATTCAAACCTCAAAAAGCTTGGTATTCTGGAAAATTTTGTTAACTTAAAAGAATTATTTACGATAATCAAGTCACAAAATCGACGAAAACTTTACAACAACGCTCCGCCGCGAAATCCAAGAAAACTCCCCCAAGGCATAACCGCGAAAATTAAGCTGAGTGGAATGTGTGTTCATGGATAGGCGGCCACCATGGTTAGGGGCGAAGGAAAATCTTTAAAATCTAAACTTGATACGTTGCCGAAAAAGTGCTTTCCTGGATACATGAAATATCGAAATTATCAACAATATTTATAAAGCTACGAAACAATAACGACAGTAATTTAGTACAATAAATAGTTATCATCGCTTGAAATAGAAGAAGAGTTTTCAAAATATTGATTTTTCGTGTTTTCTTTTATTTTTAGAAAAGGTATCGTGATTGGAACGTACTGACATGCGAGTAGTGAGATTTAAAACAAAACTCAACCCCAGGGCTTTCTTTTGCTTTTTTCTATGCTGTATGAAAAAGCAAAAAAAAATCCTGGGGCGCAAAAATGCAGGAGGGGAATGACAAGTTGTTAAAAGTTTCATTAATTTTAAAATCCAATTCCTTATTTAGCAATATTAGAGGTTGAGGCCCCATTGTTATGGCGTGTATAGTTAAGAAGGCTTGTTGGATTTGTCAAATTTAATGAAGCTATTGAAATATTTTTTCAACAATATGCTTTATTCTTGTCACCAAAAGGCTAAAACCGAATTACTAATTTTTTAGTCATTTTGGTGCTCTTAAAATCTCATTTGTTGAAGATTCCGGATCCATAGAATATTAAGCCAGAAAATGTCAAAGTAGATTCCTTAAAATTAAAGGGGAAACGGGGACTCTTAAAATACGACTTGCCAAAGCGAGAATCGGGAAGTTCGGTATAGTTGTCGTTTATTTCAAAGTAACCAACACTTAAAATGTCTAAGACTATTTTAGAAACTTTTTTAATGTTTTTTAATGTTTTAATATTGCACTACACTTTTCAATACATTGTTACACTTTATATTATACTAAAGACGCAATGGTGATATTGCAAGAAAAGCCCTTCGAGTTAAAAATATATCCTGATCCAAACAATTCTGTTAGTGAAGCATTCTCTTAGCATACTAATGAATGTATGACTCAGAGCGATTTCCAAAACCATAGACTTGTTGAAAGGCGGTCACATCTCCAGAATACACCATTTGGTAATTGAACATCATGTGTTTCTCTTCCTCCTCAAAACTTTCAAACTCATGGATATTCGTACGTGCCTGGTTAACAAAGAACATCGAAAAATATTGGGAAAACCGGATGGCCTCGGGTTCGTGGTTGAAATCAACAGTTCGTGTCCATTCAAACTGATTCTTTTCCGGATGGAACTGTGTACCCCAGATTGGATATTTCTTACCTATAAAAATAATCCGAGATAAGTGCAGAGAACCGGTCGGAACAGATTGACCGGAAAAATAATCAAAAAAAATATTCAGGTAATGATCAATGAATGCAGCACAAAAAAATCAATAGTTTGAAATTTCTCTTTCGGAATTTTTTCGGTGCAATAATCGCCAATAGCTACGAAAATGAAATTGGGTGAACATACTTGGAGAAGTACGGTGGCCGAGGAGTGCCAATCTGAGTTTCTCGATGAATCCGCATTTCAAAGTTAAAATCCGAATTTCAATATCCAAATCCGCATTTCAAAGTTAAAATCCAAGTTTCAATAT
>JAUBWS010104676.1:0-10504 GCA_032270445.1 Darlingtonia californica | reverse complement strand
ATATCAAGTCTAAATGTTTCTTCTAAAACAAAAGGATAAGATTTATCAATTTATGTAGGTTACGTGCCGTCAACACCCTTGGGTAAATTTGTGAGAGATATCTTAGATGAATACTAGTTACAAATGAAAGATCTTAGTCGATCTGATAAAACGGTTTTGGATTTTTTCCTACACATGATCTACCGGCAAACTGCAAAGGTCAGTTACTTGCAAGACTGAAAACTACTTTATTACACGGAAATGACGCGGTACACCAAACAACCCGAAACAAATGAATGCGATCATAAATTAACGCGAGTTGCGAGTGTGTTTTTCAAAGTGTGTGGTAATTAACGCGACTCGACGAAATTTAAAGGTTTTAGTGGTATTCAATTAACGCTTATTTTCACTCGAAATTTAGTCCTTCGTTAAGAAGCTTTCTGTTATCCTCGTTTCTTCAGACATTTAACTTTTTTCGGTGTATTTTTTATGTAGGATGTACTTTTCAGTACTTTTGATTTAAGAGGAAGCTTACGGGTGTTTATTTAACACTGTACATTTAATAACGATTGAGAAATTTACACGAACGTGAAATTAACAAGGTTTTAATTAACGCGAAATTTTTCAATCTGAGTTGATTAATGTACCGCGTTATTTTTGAAATGCCGAAATGATTGACTTTTTCTTTATTTTGTGATGAATCTTTTGTTATGTAATCGCTACTGCCCATGCTCCATATTTTACGAATGTGACTTAATGGGTTTTTGACGTCTGCTGATAAACCAAATATAGTGCAGAAAAGCCCGGAGCGGTAAGACTAGTAAGATCTTGGCTTTATAATTAACATAGATTCGTAGGGCTTGAGATGATGAAGAATAGACCTTCCCACGAATAAATTAAACAATAAATTTGACTAATAGCAAATCTTGACAAGCTTTAGAATGTTTAAAAAGGGATCCCAGAATCAGCAGAATTTGGGAATTTTTCCGGTTTTCAAAGCGAAGTATCTCAGCAACAGTCTATCAAAACCCAATAAACCATACAATTTTTTGATAGTGCTCTGCGAGACTAATATTTTGTTGAAATAAATTTCAGAATCTATAAATTCAACTTCAAAGTGCTGACGTCAGCAAGAAATAGACAAAAATGCTCATATCTCAGAATTGTCCGAATTTCACAAATGATCCCATTTTTCTTATCTACCAACCCATTATGCCTGGTCGATCATCTTGCCTCGTTTTCAATTAGCATTGACATAATTGATCTAAACCTCAAGGGGGACATAGTAGTGATAATGCTACGTTACATATAATAGATCATTGATAACTTGTTGTTATAACAATGTTATTTGTAATTATCGACATCAAAAACAATATGTCTATGAAAAAATCTTCTGTTAAAATATTGTTTCCTTACTTTCTATATCATAAACATTAGGAGCTGTCGAATCATCCCAAAAGCAACAAGACTTTGGCAGCAATATATTTCCCTTGTGAACGTAAGCAAAAATTGACGAGCTCTAAACAAAAGAAACAGTGTGGTTTTACACTTCTTCTTCTTCTTGTAAAAATAAGGGACTGTGTCCAAAACATCCTTCCTACTCTACAATGTATTGCAGAATGATTTTTTCGATTAAATGGAACGATTTTTTCTGAAGACGTCAGATGTCTAGCGAAAATTTGGAATGATTTTATTTTGCATTGTTTTTCTGTGGAGAGATTTTTGTCATCAAAAGGCAATTTTGACGCATTATATCTCGGGAGAATGATTGCCTCAATCCGTCCTCAGTTTCGTCTTCGTCAACGTTTTTTTCGATGTTTCTTGAAAGTACGTGGGTGAGTGTATTATGTAAAAAGTTAAAACGAGGAGGAAAAAGCGATAATTCATAATATTCCTGATAAATGTTTATAAGTAATGAAGAATATAGTGAGCACGTAAGTGCACGTAGGTCGGAGAGGGCTAGTGTCGGTATCAGCCGTGCAATGAGGGAGTCTATCCCCTTTTCTATTTGTGCTAAACCAGGGAGATGTGCTACTGAGGTGGAGCGCCACACCTACCATTAGTTCCCAGTAACTTACCACACAGATCCCATAACCTTTATTGTGTTACTCATGCGTTGGGTGGACGAGGGTCGGGCTTGAACCAGAAACCTTTCGATTGCGAGGTAAGCGCTCTACCGACTGAACTATCTGATCCATGAAGAATTCAAATAACAATCATGCATGTCGCTTAAAGAGAAAAACATTCCACCGCATAGGGTTTTTCCTGCAAAAAACGGTCATCGGCACTTAAAGGGTTAAAGTAATCAATACAGGTTAACATTTCCACTGTTTTACAAACCTTCACTTTGGTATGTTTTAGCAGCCTACATAACAATTCTTCAGCGTCATAAGACATCTCTTCCCCAAGACATAACTACAAATGAAAAAAGAAACACTTACAGTTTTTAAAATTATCTTTTACAAACTTTAAGCATTCTCCTTTACTTTCAAGTCATAATCATCTTATGAGTTTTCTCAAAATTTACCAATAATTTTCTAATAATAATGAAAGCTTCAATGTTGATCATTAAGTAAAATTAGTTGTTGTACGTTTAAGCCTTTCACCAAAATTATCGGCTTTCCACTATAACCATAATCAATATGTTGTAGTTATAAATAAAATGTTATATAGTTCAAACTATACATTTAAGATAGCTCCAGATTATTGGTTTGACCGTCTGTGCTCGTTGACTTCATTTCAATTTGTGTGAGATATTGATTTTCTCAAACGTTTTTATATTGAGTAGTAGTATATACATATATAGCTATAGTACTCTACTATAGCAAAAATTAACAAAACATTTTTACCTTTATAGACAAGAAATTTGTTGTAATGATTTCAATACCATCGTTTAACATTTGAAGTTTTTCCACTTCTAAATACTGTTTTGGGTATTTTCGAATATCCAACAAACTTAATATTGGTAAGGATATCGTAGTTTCGTTGTCATCTAAATGTGTAAGAAATTGAACAAAAGTATATAATATACTGTATATCATTAATAGCATTAATAATCTATCTCATGAGAACTTGCTTAAATTATAGTTGTAACGATTATTGTGATTCTTATTCTTTAGCAGAATTCAACAGATTATTAAAGAGAGGCCAATTACTTCCTATTTAGAGCAATTTTGATTTAGCTACAAACCGTTATTCTATTTCTAAGATTGCTGAAAGTATCAGGCCTCGAATTAACGTGAAAAAGTCATTTTTGGAGAATTTAACAAGTGAAGCGAGCCAAATAGCCTGCAACAGGCGAAAACTTTTGTTACTTTTGCATCGCGATTTTTGGATTTAGCGATTGACCTATAGTCTCTGCTAGTTGTGTAAGCTTTTTCAGAAATAACAGGTATTTTGAAATGAAAATACAAATTGACCATCGCGATATTGCAAATACACATGCCTAACTTCATCGCGAAATCTGAAAATCAAATATCACAATTCGCGATTTGCGCACGCTTAATTCGAGGTTTGAGTAGACAATATTTGTGTATATATGATGCCTTAATGCTTAATTATGTTACACTACCCTTGTTGCAGTAGTTTAAAGAGGCTTAAAATCGGGTAACAGAACCAACAAAACCCAAATCGGTCTTCCAGCAACTAGAATAACCCTAAAAGGAAAACACAAGTAATGGAAAAAAATTATCTGCATGAAAGGGATGGTTTTAAAGACTTTCAGATATAGCTGTTTCTTCTAGATAGAGTTTTTGAATTGCTTCGTTCAGGCACCATCAGTAACGAGGTCTCTTCTTTCTGGTTTTGAGGTGTCTACCTTAAAGGTATTAATTTTTGCGGGTGCATTGAAGTTATCTCTATAATTGCTAGAAGTAATGAGAATAATGCAGACTGTTTTTACATTGAGGTTCAAGAACTCAGTCTCAGATATTGAGTATTTTGGTCAGTTTATAGACATACATACAGTTTACATATTATTACCTACATGATAATTACACTAATTACTTACTGTAAAGGTTCGATTTCTTTCTTGTTCCAGATGATGTTTGATGTTGTTGAAAGATTTGAATGGTGCTCTTTTCAATTTTGTCCAGAGAACCACCGGCTTTATGCAATTTATTTGAAGTCCATTTCAAATCTTCTTTCTTAGCCTTCCTCATTACTTTCAAAGATCTGGAAATCAAAAAATACCAGTTCAATTCCCAGACGTTAAAGGGGGAAATTTTCGCGGATTTTATTTCACGATTCTCTCATATTTGAAATTTTTTTATCTCTATAGAAATCAAAAGAAGAATTGAATTTTGGAAAATTGTTTTTCGTGATTGAGCATTATTGAAAGTTTATCAGAATTTGATTTCGCGATTTAGGGCTAAAATCATGAAAATAACTTCCGCAAAAATTTCTTCATAGGAAAACTTATTCCCTTAAAGTAAGTGCAGAGGAGAACTCTGTATAAGAAACAATATATGTGATGATCTACGGGAAAAGGGGGCATAAAGCTATCCATAATTCATTTGTTTGCCTCTCAAAATCTTAAAAAAACGTCTGCGATGGAGTCCATTTCTATTTTCGCTTAAACATAAATGACCTCCTCCGTAGACGTTTTTCATGATTTTGCAAGTGAGCGGAGTAAGATCGTCGTAAAAATGACCATGCCCTCTTTTCCCATGGATCGTCACATATTATCATGAAAAGTCAATTCCATACAAAATGCCGATAATGCTTTGAACTGCAAAAATAAATTCTTTAATTCACCTCAATGGGGATCAATGCAAGGCTTTATTCTGCAAAAATTGATACATGGTTAAGATAATTCATTTTAGTAATCACATGATTAGCTGAAATTTTCTTGACATTGTTGTTTAGATTGAATTAGAAATTTCCGGCAGACAATTTCAAAATTTCACTGCAAGACAATGGAATATCTTCATTTTCTTCATACCTTGTCGGGGGAAAAACCGAGTGAAAATTTCGCCGGGTTAAATTTAGTTGGGGAAAAATTTAGTCACTTTTGAAGAATTATTCCTGAATGAATGTTCAAATTAGTCAATTTTCCCGACTACATTTCAAAATAAATGTAGTATCATGCACACCTAACAATAGATTTTTGATTATTTAGAATTTTGCACAAAAGTGCACCTCAAATCTATCTCGCAATATTTTTTCATGTGAATGGTAAAAGTTTCAATGTCATATATAAATGCTGTAAAATCCACCAAATTGAATTTTTTTTCAAAGGTTGTGAAAATTCTTGGTTATAATAGATCGGGGAAACGTACTAGTCGGGGAAAATAAAATGAATTAAAATTTTGTTAACTTTGGTTGGGGAAAATTTGTGACATTCCATGCGATTGGGATAACAAGACCTTATGATCGATCGTCAATGGCAATGATCAATTACTAAGAAACGTCAGATCGATCACATATAAACTTTCTATATATAATTGATGATCGATCTGTTTAAAAATAGGTCACAGATCCATCATTAAATAGCAAAGATCGATAGTTTTAGTGCGTCAATCTGATCGATCTAGGAACATCACGTTTTAGTAACTTTAAAAAATTTGGTCTTTTTCCCCCAATTTTTTCCCCGATAAGGTAATTGAATGACATTTTCTTATGTTAAGAAAATGGGTGAGTCCTCTTATGCGTGTGATTAACCAGTAATCTTATGTTAGATTCTTGAAATTTGGGATAAACTTACTTCTAATTATCTTTAGCTTACCCTTAATTCAATTTACAACTGTTGTGTTTGAGTCATAATTTGGGCAGAAATGCTGGTATACCTTCAAATTGTTTTAGGAGAGTCTAATCAAATATGTTTATTGCATTTTTATAAAAACCAAAAGGGAAAACATTCATTGCTCTAAAATTTAGCTGTAAAAAACTAGACCGTCCCCCAATTGGGGCCAAGACCATAGCATGTTGCTTCAGAACAAAATTACACACCTTGATTTTCCTTGCATAAGCTTTCGCAAGTTTGGCGATACATTTTGGAACATCGTTTTCTTTTCTTGGTATTTGTATCCCAATTTTGTCAAATGATCACTATCCAAAATTAGTACACTGGCATTGAATTTCTATGAGAGTAATTTTTGTTATAGTTTTTAATTGGATAGCCACACTGCTATTTAGTACAAAATAAACTTGTAATTATAAGATCCTCTCTTGTTCTCAGGTCATTTTGAAGAAAGCTTCTGATGATAATGATATAGAAAGAATTACGCACAGGAGGTTCATCCCTGTTTGCCAGCAAAAATTATTTCAACACATCTAAACACAATAAAAGAAAGTTGCATTTTGTCCACTTTAACTTGCAAGACGGTAATTAGAGAATTAATGACCGTAAAAACTATCTCAATAACAAAACATATTTTTTTAATAGCTTTTAAAAAGCAAAAATTTGAAACTGATCAAATACCTGCATAAATTCACCAGCAAAAATGATGCGATAATTTGTGAGATGAAGTACACCAGTTGCTGGACGCCATAATGTGTTGATACATGTCACATTGTCTTGTTGAAGAATAAGAGTCTCCCCAGGAAGCAAAGGAGGAGGCTTAATGAAAGTATTGTGATCTTTTGATAATAAAGGCTGAAACCAATAAAAATAAGAAAAATTTGGTCTTAACGGAGCTAAAGAAGCACTAGATGCAAAAAATTTGAATCCAAAGTTCAAATCCCATGTAAGGCTTTCAAAAGTTAAATTTGCTGAGCACTTTAATTCTACATCGTGCTCTAAGGTGTTTCCAGGAACACAGGACCCTCCTTGATAACAGATCATATGAAGAACTGACAAAGGCTATCCTGGGTAAAAACTTGAAACATTCATTGATTATCAAAACCTTTCAATCTGCTCCTGTAATTTTGCTAGACCACTAGATACGCGCCTAAAAATACAACTATCTAAAACATAAAATTATTTAATATTTTACATTTTTTATATTCCTAGTACTTTGAAATATATTATGCTACTATACCTGAGATATATTTCCTGTTCGTTCATCCAATGAAGATAAGATCTCTGCTTCCGTCAACTTTCCATCTCCACTACTTGCCATTGTAAAACATGAATTAAACTCGCATTAAACACAGCATTTTCTTCAGAATAATAAATAAGATGATTTTGATAAATTCATTGTCAGTGGAATTAACTTATGTTAAAACCTAAAAAAATAAATCTATTACAGTAGTGTAGATCCAAAACCCATTAAATTTTTGGCCACTGGAAAATTTCAGGCCTCAGGCTAGGTTTGAGCTTATTTGATCAAGTAACACTTAATTGTTTTTTCATACTACAGTATTACAAAAACAAATCAACCACTAGTCTACCCAATAAAAGATTAGGTACTAGACTGCTCAATCACACATCTAACTTAGCAAAGGAGCTATAATTTTTCAAAGCCTTTTTCAAGGAACTCATGAAGTATTTCAGCCTTATTTAGCTTCTTCAGTTTTGTATATAGCTTTCTCCACCACTGAATTTCTGCAGGGGAAAATAAGACAGATTTTGACAGATAGTTACTTTAATCAGAGAAAACAATGTAAAGAAATTTTCTGATATATTTTTGGTTGATTGTTCTTAACTTTTTGCAAAAATAAATCTTGCAAAATATTTCAAATGATTGGAAAACTAATTAGCATAATTTAATTTAGCCATTTCTTAAAATGACCGTGACTTAAATCAGAATACAGACAGAAAATGTAAGATAGAATACTTCAGGAACAAAATTTTAAGAATTCTACATGTTTTATCATGCCAAAAAATGTAAACATCAATATTAAACAACATTTTGAGAATTTAATTTAATTTAATTTTTTGAAATGCCAGTTCACAAAAAAAAATTTTTGCCAGCTTTTGACCTCATGAAAACTTCTCTGGCATGGTTTTCTCTGATTTAAGTAAATTATACCTTTTGGAATCTTGGGGTCTGGGAAATATGAAAAGTGGTGTTGCACAAACAATTTTCATGGCTACTCCTCTACAGGAGCTCCATTTTTGGAGCCCCCCCCCCCTTTTAAAAGTTAATCTTGAAAGTTCAATTTTCAAAAATCTGACTGATTCAATAGATTGAGCATAAAAAGAAGATGAGAAAAATGGGGTCATTTGTGAAATTTGGAACAATTTTGGCAGAGATATGACCTTTAATGAGGAAAAAAAATTATTTCTATTATGAATTTGTCTCAATGGATCCCATCGAGTATTATAAAAAAATAGTATGGTTTAAAGGGTTTTGATAAGTCGTTGCTGAGCAAATTGAAAAGAATGCGGTTTTTTGCTGATTCAGCACTTCTTTTAACAACTGATTATCAAAAACTTGTAAATAATACATTTTTTGATATTACTCAAAATAGCCAAATCATTGAAACACCTTTCATGTGCAGAAAATAGCCAAAAAATAGTGATTACCAAGCAATCCGCAATTACACTTTTCATTATACATGTGTAGCCATGCCCGATATATTGTTTCATAATGACAGCATCTAAAGCCTGAATTATTACTATTCTTTATTAAGTTAAACAAATGACCCTTTGCAGATGTTAAAGTGGTATATTAATAACAATTCTGCCATCAGGGACAGTCAAAACCAGACACAAAAATGGAAACTGAAAATAGTATATTAAGAATTTTTTTGCAATAAACAATCCAAATGTGGTATGTTGGACAGAAATATGTCTGTATTATTGTGCCATGACCAGTTTGTTTCTCATTTTAAAAATTTCTTTCCATTGTAAAAGTCACAATCTAGAGGATCTTTTCAGAACCAAAATTCTTTGTTATGGCAGCTTTAGAGCCTTGGAACTCCTGGCTCCTTTTTGTTGACTGCACTTTGCTAACATTTCACAGCTACTCCAAAACTCTCAAAGCAAGCAGTGGTAAAATCTTATTTAATATTTGAGCATGCAAAAAATAATGCAAGTCTCTGTTCTCATTTTGACTTTTAGTAGCGATTTTGAAAGCAATTTTCAGCCATTTGATTTAATTCTACGAAATTGTAGCGGTGGATTTTTTTTTAAATGCCTGTTTTTGAAACCTTGTATCTTTTAAATTGTTATCCAGGTTAAATCTTTATACCATTGTACAGCTTGTTTTCTCTTCTTTTGAAGGATTTACTTTTGAATGCAGGGTAATTGCTATGAAGAATCTTAGGGGAAATACAGCAAAGGAGAGCACAGCTGGTATACTAATCGTGAGCACTTTTGATTTGACTGTACAAATGATCTATTAATGGAAGTTTGTTGAATTTATGTTAACGGTGGAAAGATTTTGAACAAAAACACACATCATTGAGAATCATCTTTTATATATTTTGGTTGTTCTTTTTAAGACACTAATCAGGTATATTCAATGCACTTACTCTTTCCAGAATTTCCCACCCAGGACATTCTTATTCCAACCCGGCAATTAGATTCTGAAAATAAATCAGAGTCAAAACTTGAAAACATCAGTTTTTTTTCATATCAATGGAAAAAAGAATTCTATAATTAAATATTGTTGAATGTATTCTTCTTTATGTCATAAAAGACACTTCAAATGTTTTTTAAGTATTAAGAACATGTTTCCGGTTGTTTTCCGATCTCCCAACCATTAAAAATTCCAACCCCCACCACCCTACAGTAATTCCAACTTATTAGACTGGTCTTGGCCACTTTGCCAAAATTATGATGAAAGCCAAAGGACACAGGCGTTATATCCCAAAAATTATGATCAAATTTAAAGCGACAATTATTGCTGTTTGGTGATCAATTTCACATTTGCTTCTGGCTGCAGCTCAAAATGCAAGACTTCAACTCTTAATTTCTCAGAATAAAACCTTTTCAAACCAGTGTTTGAACAACATATTTTATCAAATATGAAAATATTTTTCATGTTATAGCAATAGTATGTGTATTAAGCTAGGACCCTGGACAACGACCGTACTTGTACGGGTGGTGTACGGGCGGAAAAAATAATATGATTTCCAATTTCGACCGTACTGAGTGTACAATGTACGGTCGGCTAATTTTGTAGCCTGTGCCACGCCGTTTACGCAATCGGAAAATTTCATTTCCTTCCAGTTTTCTGATTGCCGTGAGTGATTTGACTCGTTTAAAATGCCTTTGAAAATACGTCGCCCGTACATCGCCTGTACTGTTGTACGGGCGATTTTAATAATATGATTGTCGCGACCATACACCGCCCGTGCATTTACGGGCGGTGTACGGTCGTTGTCCAGGGTCCTATTAAGCCGAGTCAATTTTTCAAAAAATGGTGGTGGCAAAGCTAAAACCTCGCAGGAATTAAAAAAATCTTGAAGAAAAACCAACTCTGCACTTTAATGGACTGTATCTCATAAAAAAAAACCCAATCAGTTAGGATCGAATGGAATGGCTAAATAAAACGATCGCTTAAAGCTGTGATGAATTCCAGCCAAAGTTTGCATTGTTGAATATTAGGATATATATATACCGTAGATGGGGGCGACTTTGAATTCGGTGGGGTCACTTTAAACAGCCACAACAAACAACATTTTCTGGTCTGCA
>JAUBWS010104665.1:0-10504 GCA_032270445.1 Darlingtonia californica | reverse complement strand
AATTTCAGAGGATGTAAAGTACCATCTGATAGCTTTCAAAATGCATTTTTTTGAGAAAATTTTAATTTCAGAGGATGCAAAGTACAATCTGATAGCTTTCACATGCATTTTTTGGAGAAAACTTTAAATTCAGAGGATGTAAAATACAATATGATGGCTTTCAAAATGCATGTCTTTTTATTATTTTTGATTTCAAGAGGATAAAAAATACGATATTGTGACACCAACGAAATACAGATGGTATAACAAAAAAGTTTTATAACTGCAAAAGAGTTATAACTCTAATTCTTTTTAATCCCTCTTTTGCAATAAATTCTGTCCATGAAAGAAATACATTATCAAGTGTTCTTGACATATAAGACAATGACATAACATCGGAACAGCGTGATTTGAATTGAGATGATAATTGGAGCTCAATTAATCTAATTCCTGTTAAAAAAGATAGAAATCAAGAAAAAACAATCACAGCCACGACGCCAAGATTTTTTTGCAAATACAACACATTTCCACTAACTCGAACCTCCAAGGAACCAAGGAAAACTGTTTGACTTATTGATTGTCAAGTTATCAAGGGGCCTTTATTAAGAGGTAATGTGTCAAGGGACAGATCTATATACAGGACCGAAAGGTAGAACAGAATTTTGTAAATATATCGTATATAGTATATATTGCACTATTTTGATTCGGTTTTATCCTGTTTAAATATTCGTAAAAAATATTAATAATAATAGTCTAATGAGTACGAGTTAATGACAGTTCGAGTTAATAAAAGGTCGAGTTATCAGGATTCTACTGTGTAATTTTTAAAATCACCCTCAAAAGCATATATGTAATTTTTCTTGATCATCTAATGTGAAAATATAATGGTAATAAATGCACAGCCATAAGTTCATTTATTTAAAAGCATATTTGAAAATTACTTAAAAGCTTATGTTGAACATTTCTAAATATGTTTGTTTGTTTTTAATAATGTACCGGCCAAAATTACCGTCGGACTAAATTATTTGTCAGCAGCCCAAAGTGAAGATCTCAATTTCTTAAATGCCGGTTTTGACATCTACGAATTATTGCCTGTGTTGTTTTCAAGCCATAAAACTTTTTCAGCATGATACAATTTTTACGGCCCAAATTTTCGTCACCTGCGAAAACATTTCGTCATCTTTTCTGGCCGTTATCGTATCTGTAATATACAAACCTTTACACATGGGCCATTCCTTACTCCATTTTCCATTCTTCTGACAATAGGATTCCATTACAACCAAACCCATTGCACCAAGGAAATTCATTTTGTTCGGACATTGAAATTTGAGGATTGTCATGTGTGGGTAGCGGGCTCGTGATCTACCATATAAAGCGTATTTACGATTTGGTGTCTCGTTTAACCAAGATATGTTGTATTGATTTACATATAGATATCGGTTCGGACAAGTCGAATTCTCATAAATACCTTCAAAAAGAAGAAGTTCGAAAGCATTTTTCACTAGAATTCACTTTAATCAAGTCTAAAATCAATTTTCAGATAGAAGCAAAATTTATTCAGGTCAAAAATTATATTTGGAATTTCTTTCTTCCTTGATAAAAGATTAGTGGAGCACAACTAAAAATCGAAATTGAATTGCCTGGGAATGAATTTAGAGATTGCTTGTTTGTTTCGACTACAAGTATTGAATGTCTTCTCATTTTAGAGTTTTTAAAACTGCCATTCAGTTAAACAAAAATCTTATGAAAATTCCCCTAAACAAAAATTACCCGTCCTAACTCGCATTAAGGCACTCCTAGGGTAAACGTGAATTGCGACGATATATAAAAGTTAAAAAATGAATTTTACGCTGATTATTTTTTGTCTGGGCACTTGGATTTAATTTCGCAGAATTTATAAAAAAGTTTAAAGTTTTTTCCACAGTAAGTATGTCATTCGAAGCTCGTAACTTCTGAACACTTGAGAATTGAAATAACTCATCAACATTAAACACAAGCACCCTGCAATAATATTTGAAAGTTTGACAAGTAAAAATTTGGAAAAATTTGTTGACCTTTTCAGACAATGTTAGTACGTTCTAAGGGTTTATTATAAATATGACTTGCGGCTTATTAATGCAAACGTTAAAATAATATTTATTCTTTGAAGTTTTAACAGAAATGATCAAATCAGTGCTGTCATTTGCTGTGTTAAAAAACACTAATCATTTTACATCTTGCGACCAGGACTTTTCTTCAAAGTTGTTTAATATCAAAATAAATGGAAGGATCAAAATTTTAAATGCTTATCTCACAAACTAAACCATTTATTAAAAAAAAGTTTAGTTTGAAAATACAGTAAAGAAAAAGTAGAAATTTAAAAATGTTTATCCTGGTTTATCTTAAAAACTAAACATTTTATATCTTTAGATCCCGGTCTCACTTAGCCAATATGTTCTAGCTTCTTCGTCTTGAAAAGATGGCTAAATCATAACTTCTCTTCGTTCATGCTCGCTATTTTTTTCGTTTTATTAACCGCTCTGCATTCGTGATAACCATATTCATATAACGCGGTCATTTGATATTACACCAATCGAAAACCACCACGCATGCGTAAACGAATGTTTTAACCGTTACCATAAAACGTAATTGTCAGTAGTTTTGGGCATGTGCACTGTGCATGTGCTAATGAAAATTGTAACCGTGACCTTATAACTTAATTTTCAGTAGCTTCGATGGACAAAAATCACTCCACATCCTTAAATGAAATTACTAACCGTGACCTTAAATTTGTCAGTAGTTTTGGCAGCCAAAAAAGCAGGCGCATGCGTAAAGGATAGTTCACATATGATGTCAGAAAAGAAGGGATGAGAGGAGGTATGAAAAATTTCTGACAAAATCTGACGAAAAGAGGGTTAATGCTGACGTCAGACTAATAAAAACAATAAAGTAAGGTTTTGACTATTTTGTTAACACACAACACCGCGTATATCCAAAATCTCAAAAAATATATTTAGAAGAAAATTTTTATTGAGTGTATCTTTTTGAGTAAAATGATGTTTGACACTATCAAGAAATAGATACTTTGAATACCTAATTTTTGATCTATGTTTTTTTCAGAAAGGGGGAAGGGGTCAGGTACTTTCTGACGTCAGACATGAAAGGGGGTTCTCAAATTTCTGACAAAGTGAAATTTGGCAGGTCTCTCATAAGAGAATAACCGTCGTAATTAATAAAGCAATGAAAAAAAGACTTATTGAAAAAAACAATACCTCTACATATTGGCCAATGATGGACTGACCATCCTGTTTCATGACATTTTGACCAAATGAACTTTTTTCTCCGAAAATAAATATCGTCAAAATGATAATGTTTCGGACAGTGAAATCGGACAACATCGTCTAAATAATAGCGTGAGTTTCGTGGTTCAAAAAAGGCGAAATGACCAATGGTAGGAGACATTTTGTCGTACATATTGTAGCAAACAAAACCATTCGTCCCTAAAGAAGAAAAAAATGTTTTGGGGAATCAAATTTTACTATTCCATAGTCTAAGTTAACTCTAAATTAACTTTTTTGATTTTTCTCCCCACCGAACGTGTTCTTTGAAAATCTCGTGAAATTCTTTAAGATCAATTAACTCCATTTTAATGAGTTCGTGTTTATTGTTTAAACGTTTCAAATATTCACAATTTTCTATGTATTCCATTTATTTGCGTGTTCTGGAAAACGCAATTTAGCCATAAACATGTTAACTTTTCTTTTTGTTGAAACTAAATCAAGCATATTATTAAAATAGAAATGAAAGTTTTATTTACGTAGACAAACTGTTTCTTTGTTTGATTTGTTTCATTATGCTCTTCTAATTATTTTACATAAAGTTACTTTGCTTGACATACAGTGTGTCTCAAAAAGACTTTGGCTTTGTTTCAGCAATGAATTCTTTTGAATTTTTTTATGACACCTCTGGTGCACCAAACTGTCTCAGATATTTTCACATGAAACTTTTTCGATCCGAATTTCGAGAATAAAAGAAGTTATTAAATTAAAAAAATTTGAAGTAACTGTTTCATTGTGTTGAAAATGTCCTGTATTGTGAAAAAGGTTAGTTGATCTTTAAGGAAATAATTATCTGAAGCCAAAATTTTTTCTTTAATAACTTAAAGGAAAATTTTTATTTCGTTTTAAATTTTGTATTTTTGGAAAGTGCAGAAGAATTGCTTTCCTATGCTATAGAAATAGATATCGTATTGATTTGATTTGTGCATGCAGGAAAATAAGCGTCGAAACACTTTGGATAAGTCTTTTGAGAAACACTGTATAATAAAGAGAGCTTTACAGCTAAAAAAAAAAATTACAAAGATATGTTAGATAACTGTATATGAAATTACATCTATATTATATCTTTTTCCAATTCTGTGAAATACACTGTACAGTAAATCCTCGAATCATTATTATTCATTTATTAAATTTTTGAGCTTTTCAGGGGGAGGGCGCTTATTTGAGTGTGGGCGCTTATTCGAGGAAAGCGTTTATTTAATAATTTTCCCGATAGGGTGGGCTCTTACTTAAAAAGGGGGGGGGGGGGGGCTCATATTCTAGGAATTACGGTAGATAGAATTTTTACATTTACATTTTGTACTTCATATTTTGTGAAACACACTGTATATAGCAATTTTTAACAACGTTCAAATGAGATTATACTGAAAAAAAACTTCATATGTATTGAGTGATAAAATGGTTCTTTATTAGAGTTGAAGAGGCGTTCCTGGTTAAACAGAAAATCGCTGTTTACTAAATTTAAATATATTATAAAAGATTTTATTGCAGAGTTTATGGTAAATTTTTGTCTAGTAAGTTCTCCGTTGAAATATATTTATTCGGGTTAGGATTTTGACAATAAAAAAGATCACCAGAAGTTTCATATAATTGAGCATTTCTATTTATTATATACCCTTCCTCTTGTACTAGAGGTCAATGTTTCTTTGGCTTATCATCATCTTTTATTTTCATGACGAATATAGTGAAAAATAAATTATAAAAATACGCTAATTTTATTTATCGTTGATCTCCCTTATCGAGACCTCATAAGGGGAGATAAGACTAAACAGATATCAAGAGAAATTTATCGTTAACATCATACACCTTTTAATATTTAGAGGATTTTAGAATATTTTAGAAAGGATTTGACGATAGTAACAGAGTGGACTGAATAGTATGTTAAGATGTTTTGATGAAGTTCGCTACACCCATCAAATTTCTCTCCCCTTGTAATCAAAGGTACATATGCGAAATAAGCGCATTAGATGCAATATGTTGTCCCGTTTCTGTACCAAACATGGCGAAACAAATCCATCACAAATCAACAATTTTGAGATATGGCTTTGGAGGTTTATCCCGTAAATTTTTTTCAGTATTCATATGCTTTTCCTGGATCAAACAATTATGGCGACACTGTATGGTGCACTGTAAGCAAACTCCGACGTAACAAAACTCCAAATAATTTGAACTTTCAAAACATTTTATTCAAATTGAAATAAATAGCTGACTCGTAAACGGTTTTCTCACCAAAACTTTTCGACGTTTTCATTCGTGAAAAGTTGATCTCACCAAATCTCTTAAGCTTCTCATTTCTCTTCAGTTTATCCAAAAAAAATCGTGCGGTTACACGTATCATCTCAGACCGGTCTGAATTTCAGCCCGGTCTGAGTTCATTTCGGTCTCCTTATAAACTCCCTATTGTGTATACACGTGTTTGCCGAACTGAAATTTCAGTCCGGTCTAATTTCAGTTCGGTCTTAAAGACCGAACTGAAATTACAGACCGGTCTGGAAAATACGTGTATCGGCAAATTTTTCGTTCAGACCGGTCTGAAATGCTTATGAGATGAAAAAACAACAAGTTTGTGTGTAAAACGAGTTGACGTGATTTTTTGATTCTTCCAGGTTCGATCCAAATAGCTCTTTTCTTCCGTATGTACCTAATAAATGAAATTTTTGTGACGTGATTTTAGAGTTTTTCAAGAAAAACTTGTAGACCGCAGCATATATATTTGGGCTATTTTCACAAAACAATAATAATAATTAAACAAATCAAAAAAGAAATAAAATGACAAAAAAAGCGAAAAATTAGCATTTTCAGGCATTTTACTGGAAAATGATCTTTGTGGATTTAGTATTATTTTACTTGAAAGAGTCAGAAAATGCGAAACTGCGAAGATTCATTTTTTTTTGCCCTTTCATTGCTCATATGAGCTGGGCTAGCGTTGTCTTTGAAATCTGTATTTTGATTTTGTGAACACTACCTATACGGAAAAAAATATATATATACTACCTCTTTCTGATTCGATGGTATCAGGACAACGCCAAATTTAAAGATAACACTGCTTCATTACATAATTGTTGAAGGTGTCTGTTCTATTGAATAATCTTTATCGATAAGAGCAAATGGAGTTGGAATAAAATCAATGTGGAGGTTAAAAGTCCACTCAAACACAATATCAAAACTGTCAACTGCCTTGCGATTTTGTGTCAAAACAAATGTCGCAGTCGAAAATTTTGTGTTATCATGCTGCAAATTGCATTTCAGACCGGTCCGAAACTGACCCCGAATTGAAAATCACGTGTATCCCAATATTTTTTCAGACCGGTTTGAAATTTCAAACCGGTCTGAGTTTCAGTTCGCCTACGTGTAACCAACCAGAGAAGAAGATAAGTGAAAAATAGCATATTGTTAAAAAAATTCAAATAGGTTAATTGTGTTCTGATAATTTAAGTTTCAACCGGCTCCTGTAATTTTTACTCTATACTGTAAATATTTAAAAGGCGAAAGAAGTATACAAATACAAATCCAAGAAAAAATATGGTAAAGTGTCCTCTTCGTGTAAATTCGAAGGTCATCACGGAGTCATTACTACTGAGGTAAACTCCTAGTGCATCGAGGGGCAGAAGAACCGCTCACAACAGATAGAAGCCATGAAATGATTCCAGTCCATTACCCGCACAAAAAAACACCGCCTGATTGACTTTAAACCGTGCGATCTAAAATCGCCAAAAATATCATTAACCCTTTACCAAGTCAAGTCTAACTACAGCTTGATGGATGGGGCTAATTTAGTAGACTTACTTGTGTATTGAAAGTCATAATAAATAAATAGAAGAGAATTAATAAAAGCTGATAATATGAGATGATACGTCTGATCTCTTTGAAAATCTGAATTTTAAATCCTATGTTGGAATTTCGGACGTTAACGGAAGCAATTATGAATTCCATATTGTCATTATATAGAATTAGTGCGTTTTTCGTAACTAATTCTGTGACTGAATTTTGTTTAGATTTAAAATGAGATTGAGATTTTTTATGTTTGGTATTTTGTACTTATTTGTTTATTAGTGTAGCCTGAGTTGTAAATAAATATAAGTAAATGACTTATGTGGGAAGGTGGTTGTCTAAGTAATTCTTATGTTTCTTAGGTTGGTTAGTCTTTGAGTTTAAAGTTGGGGGTGATATACATACACTGAATTGGTTTGAACAGTAATATATATTTTTAAAATGTTATAGCTAGTCTTTCAGTAAGAAACTTTGTAGCTATATGAAAGTGTCTGATCTAATGAGGATGTTTGCAAGTGTTTTGTATTTTTGAAAAGCTGTGATGGGTTTCTCTGGAAGAATTTGTTGTGTGTATCGATCTTCAGTAATCATGTCCCAGTGTTGGCGGACTGCTTTCTTAAGAACTTTTCCTTTGTATGTGTGTGTGTGTGTTTAGTGATCAGTGGGATGACAGTTTGTGTAGTGCTCGCTTCGTTCCTTTTATTTCAATATCAGGTCGTTTTGAGTGAAAGTGAGTGCTTTGATAATGTTTTTATTAATTATTTGTAAGGGATATCTGTGTACTAGCAGTGTTTTTATGAGTCTGTACATTGCTTCTTGTACTATGTGGTCTTCGGAGATTAAATTGTAATGGAAGGCTTGTGAGTATATCATTTTATGGGTGGCGAGGGGATGGTTGGATTGAAAGTGTAAGAGAAATGATCAGTCTGTGGGTTTGATGTAAAGCTTCGTTTTAATTTCGCGTTCGTTGTTCAAATAAACGGTGGTGTCCAATATAGATGTATTGGTGGAGGATGTTTCGAAGGAGAATTTGATTCTGGGCTGGGTTGTGTTCATGTTTGTTTGAAATCTTTGTAGTTCTTGTAAGGTACCTTGAAATAATAAAGAAGATGTCGTCAATGAATCGTTTCCACAGTGATGCGTCCAATTTTATTGTATTGTTTCTTCCAAGAGTGACATGAAGAGGTTTGCATATGGTGGTGCACCTGCCTCCCATTGATGTGTCATGTGATTGCTTGTAGAATTGGTCTAGGAAACGAAAAAGCTGTGTTTGAGAATAAAGTGTAGGATGCGTTCAAAAACGTTCGTATTTGGTACATATGTTGGGAGAGTGTCACGCCACTTATCGATGTAGAAATTGCTTGCATGCCTTCTTCGTGTGGTATGTTTGTGTATATGATTAGACATCTGCTGTGACTAAGAGATCTTTAAGTATACGGAGAAAATGTTTCGTGTCCTTTATGTATGATGGTGTCTTTGATGCAAGTGGCTGTAAGAAGCGGGTAATATATTTTGATAGATTTTCCGCGGGGCTGTCAAAACCAGAGACGATTGGACGTAGTGGGTTTCCATTTTTGTGCATTTTGGGTAAGCCATAAAAAATAGGTGCTTTGCTTGGGTGGGGCGTTGTAAGAAAATCTTTGGTCGTTTTGTCTATGTGGTAGCGTGCGTATAAATATTCTATGAAACTGGTAGCATCATGATTGATATGGTTGATGGGGTCGAATTCCAAATGTTCATATGTTGTTGTGTCTTTTAGGTGATCGTTTTGGATTTGGTGGATATAGTCAGTTTTGTTGAGTATGCATATTCTTCCTCCTTTGTCAGCTTTTTTGATTATAATGTATTCGTTGTTTTTGAGAGATTGAAGTGCTTTATAACTGATGCGATCGAAGACATGTGATGTATCGTAATTGTTATTATTTATTGTGGTTGAGACTTGGTTATAGAATTCGTTGATAGTTGCGTTGTTTGTGGATGGTGCATTCCAGTTTGAACTTTGTTTGAAGGGATGTGGTTCTCCGTTGTCATTTTGATTCTCATAGAAGTATATTTTAGTGTTTATGCGGTTTTTGAAGTGATTGAAGTCTTCAGTGGTGTGTGCATGTTCTGTGTCTTTTGGTGGTATGGCGTATTCCAGTCCTTTGTATAGTAACTTGTGTTCTTCTTCAGTGAGTGTGTAGTTTGAAAGATTGTGTACGAGATTGGCGTTGAATGATTTTTCGGTTTTTTTCGTCTTAGACGATTATTTCGTCCCAGTATAAATTCGGCCAATCATAAGTATCCGAAGCAGAAGTTTCATTCATATTGAAATAGGCTTAAGTTCTATAAAAATTATCTGATACATGTCAAAAATAATTTGCGTCAAAGATTAAGAAAGGTTTCAAAATGTCTGGAAATTTTATTTAATTTGGGTCCATTATTTAATGACATGTAATTTACCAACTTCATTGTAAAAATAATTTGTGTGTAATTTACCAATTTTATTGTAAAAAATAATTTGTGTGTAATTTACCAATTTTATTGTAAAAAATAATTTTTGTGTAATTCACCAATTTCATTGCAGTAAAATAATTTGTAATGAAAATAAAAATTTCGGAATGGCTGGAAGAAAATTAGTCCCATAATTTAATTTTGTGTAATTCTCCAATTTCATGATAAAAGTAATTTGTGCCAAAGGTTAAGGTGGGTTTCGAGAAGACTGGAAATTGTTGGGTAGTCGTTGTGTTCGAGTCGAGTTCTTATGAAATTCACAACAAACTTTGAACAAAAAACGAAAGAATTGAAATAGTACCTCCTCTTCTAGACTTCAAATGAATAAAAATAAATAAGAATAAAAATGAGATAACAGATTCAAACCTTTCATCAGATGAAAGTTGAAAATTATAAGGAGCACCAGCCAAGCCATGACCATATTGTATGATTTGTGACACAAAATTTCTTCACTGTCTCGCTTAACTAACATCCATGTTTTACGAATTTATATAATAATTTACTAAAAACAAAACAAAAATATGTACATTAAGGCAAAAAGTTTAGAAATTGTTTACAACACTAGAAGGCTTCAAAATGCTATTTTCTTAAGAAAACTTTTAAATTCAATGATTTTAACCTGTTCTTTTGCTATAATTAAGAACAATTTAAGAACATTTTTAGCTTAAAATCCGAAAGATTAAGAACGTTTGATGTTCTTATAAAAAACGTAATAGAAAATCTTATCTGACAAAACAATTTAAAACAAAAGTGATAGAATTTTTTCATAGAATTTTGAAAACATTTATTAGTAAGTCAAATTATGGAAAATTTTTCGAAATCAACATTCATCTCGAAAAAAATTCGTCACTTTTGTATAATATTGTTTTCATTGTTTGTTCCATAAGTTGAAATTTTCGTAGAGGTGGCAGGGGGAGGGGGGGGGGGGGGGGGAGGAAACCTTC
>JAUBWS010104654.1:0-10505 GCA_032270445.1 Darlingtonia californica | reverse complement strand
TCAAGCAGCTTTCAGCAGCACAATCGATCAGTGTCTAAGTTCGGCTGCCGGTACGTCGTAGATATATCTTTGCGTAAGCTCCCTATTAACGTGTTATTGAAAATTGTTTCTTGACTTGAAAACCACGGGAGATTTTCTTCAACTTTGTGTAAAAAAGTTTGTGAAACTTCTTTCAATTGTTACCACTGTATAGTTAAATACACAAATAGTCTAAAATTTAAAAAAAAGTAATGGAAAACAAAGAATTTCAGTGTATTTGTTGTGATCTATACTTTTAATTTTTCTCTGCATATAGCAAAAATTGTGTACTCAAGGAATAAATTTCATAGAGTAAGAATGTGCTACTCAATGATTAAAAAAACTATGTTTAACTTCTCCTGTAAAAATGTGCCATCCCAGAAAACATGTTCTCATGTTTCTCTGTGAAAATGTGTCTATCATTATCTGGTAAATGAATTTGAAAAAGTGAAGATACTTAAATTGTCAAACGTTTTCTTTGAAACTATAGTTCACTTTACGAGGTAAATTACTTAGAAGAAACAGACTGTCTACACTACCGTTCCAATTTTTTTTGAAAAAATATACTCTTCTCGTTACCCAATGAATGATATTGACAATTAGCTATTAGACGTTAATCGTTCAAATTGTTTCTGTCAAAATGTATTCCTCATAACCCAATGAATGACATTGACAATTAACTAATTAAACGTTAATCGTTCAAATTGTTTCTCTCGAAAAGTTTTTTATTACCTAATTCCAATCGTAATGCATTGTTATGTCTTGTTATTTATGGCTATTGACTATTGTACTTATGTTGACTACATAATTCACTCTCAATCCATTCATTGTGCATTGAATCTGATCAAGAGAATGAGAACAGTAAATCCTACAACATAGTCACCGATCCATGTCTTTCACGCTTGAACAATATAGTACAGATACTATCAGCAGATTTTTTGAAAACGTAATGTTGTCACTTTTTCACAAGTTCTCTGTTTCATTTATACTATATATCCCAACGAAATAATACTTCAACTAGTGTAGATATCACTCCTAACTATCACATGATGGATCACATCAGTGTAGCCGCCTGTCCTTCTTAAAGCTACTCAAGTTCTGCAATTCATATGTCATTCATTACACGTATTAAACAACAAAATACAGAAATCATTAGCAACTCATTTTTAACTAAACTTTGTCATGGATATACTTATAAATTGTCAAACTTTTTCTTTGAATTTGTAGTTTACTTTACCAGGTAAATGAATTAGAATTAGGTACTTTTTTCACTTATCTTCATGAACAATTTTATATGCTATGTTACTTCCTGCTTAGCTGAAAGCTTCGAAGCTGAATTCATCAACAACATTTTTCTCGTTAAAAACTACTGACCCGCAGTGTCTATGGAAAAATGGTCACAAGTACCAAAGACAAGAAACGGCTCGCAAGTACTCTTTCATTCAACAAGAAATAAGCCACGGACGGTGGATTACGTAATGAATACGTAATTACTTGGCAGTACGAAATATCTCCTTTACTTTAAAAAGCAATGCCTAGGTACTATAATTATATTACCATTACTTCCACGACCTCCGCTAATATTTCATTATTCTAAATGCTCTGAAGTTTTAATTTGGTGGAATTTGAATTCACCCTAACTATTCAAAATCCCACATTGCCCCCCCCCCCCCCCTACAAAAAATCTTATATGAATCACTTTTTCGTATATTCTATTATGTTGTAAATTTTACCAACTAAAATCTTTTAGCTTCGTTCAAAAGAATTTAAAATGGTGTATTTTCCAGCTATTTAAAACACCCAATAATCCAATCTAAATAAAAAATATTGATTCTTCAGTAATCCTTGGCACAATGATCCTTGAGTGCCACCTTGAAAACATTTCTGGCTATAGGCCTGAATGAGTGTGTTGCTTTCCTGAAAACACCTCAGGGAACCATGCAGAGTTAACAGTGTTTGTTAAGTCTCATTAACAACATCTTAATGGTCCCGAACTCGGGACGCTGGCGAACGCTTCCAATGCCTTCAGAAAAAGTCCAAAAATTTAATTTGAAAGAAGTGCGTTATATTTGTTTGGTTTTATTCTACTATTTGTCATTTTGATTAATGATAAATTAATGCTATCTAGGTTGGGCTTTTTTTGACTTTTTACAGACCAAGGGAGGGGGGAGATGATTTTTATATTGATGCTATATTAACGAAAATTGATACAGATCTAGTACATCACATGAACTTTGTATTTTGCCCTCTTTTCTTGAATGAGCCATATATTTTTATTTTCACATTTTGATAGTGAGTTATAGGATTTTCATATGTGAACTCTCAAATTTTCATAAAAATGCAGCCCTGTAGAGCGCGAGAAAAACTACATAATTATTTTTTTCGCTTACGACGCACCTATTAGAATATATGACCTCATACATAATTTAGATTAATCTACCTTCAAAATTTCAACTTCATATCTTTTCTCTATCATAATATTAATAACATCAATTTTAGCAAAAAATACAGAAGTTTGGTGCGCTTCCTCATTATGTTGAAGTCAGCCAAGTTAAACAAAAATAAAAATATTTTTTGCCAAAAACTGGTAGCATAAATTTGGCTTTTCCAGAAAAAATTTGTACCCCGCATGTCGAGGAGGTCCACTTAAAAAAGTCGACCCCCTCTGGAATTCCGTGGAGGACTTTTGAGCTACCCCTCTGGAATTCCAGGTAAATTTTGAGATACCCCCTTGGGAATGCCATGGGAAATTTGAGTGGAATTCCGGAATTTCATGCATTTTTCCCAGACCCCTGCGGAAATTCCACTGGTCTTTTAATCACACCCGGAATTCCTACTCACAAGGAAAAGTACCCCTTTGGAATTCCACATGTTCAATCAAAAGGTACCCCGCTCGGAATTCCGACCTCCTCAACATGGATTATTTCTGGAAAAGCCCATTTGAAGAAAAGTCGTGAAGTTGAAAAACCTTTCAAGAGTTATGATGAAATTTTTCTCAGAGGGGATGAATCGTCTCCCACGTTCTAGGTAAGCTTTAAAAACTTTATAATTTAACTCTGTTTTATCTATGATGCTAATATTTGAAAAGCTCTCTAATTTTGAGATCATTCAACAGAGTTAATATTTTCCCTTACAATATGTTCAGTGAAATAACGCAATTTGCTTTTTCTGCTCACATTGTATTTGCCTCTTGACAAAAAGAACAACAAAGACTCTGAGCATATATGCTAACAATTCTAGCTGCGTCATCTTAATTTCGTCACGAACGATCTTCTTTTGGTTAAGTTTTATCAAATAACCCAATAAAATTTGGTCTAAAATTTTCAATACAAAAGACAGGTATATAATTTAAAAAAGGTGATTTCGTGTAACAAAAGTCTCAAAATTTTCAAGAAACTGCAAAGTTAATATTTAAAAGTCTGAATATAGATTAAATGTAACGTTACTTATCAAAATAAAAGCTAGAATATTTCTTTTAAAATCATTATGGATTTCTTTCGGGAACCGAAAAGTCAATTGCATATATGCATATATATTGCCTTCAAAATTGCCTGACTCCGATTTCAAAGACATCAATTTTTTTTCCAATAAATTCATACGTTTTTCACATTTAATAACTGTTTGTTCAGAAACAGTAAGCAAATGTTCAATATTTAATTGAAATTTCGAAAGCTAGGTTTTATTTGAGCATCTATCTAAATTTATTTGCGATTTAGAAAAATTGCCCATAAGTACGCCTTGAAGTAAAAAATACTTCCTTTTTACAATCAACCAGCTAGTGTAGAAGAAAGGAAGATTTCAGGGAAAATGAAGACTTTCGTAGTTGTATTGTTATGCCTTGTAGCATGTGCTTTATCAGAGCCTACTGGAGAAGAAGGTATGGAAACTATGGTTTCACTAAGGGAATAGTGTCTTTCCATATTAGGGAACATAGATAAGGTTAATTTTCATTTAGAAAAGATAGTGTATAGTTTTCATACAACCAGGAGAAAATATGGTCCGAAATGACACTTTTACTAGGGATGAAATGGGGTACATAATTAAGATTATTCAAAGTTGTTTACTCCAAATTGAAATAGTTCCTTTAGCAATTTTCTCTATTTTTCTCTCTGGTGAAAATTTTTTCCCCTTGTAAAAATGATTCTTCCATAGCTTATTTTTCAGAAGCAAGATTATGAACCTTGATGAATTGATGGCTTTTACTGCAAGACAAAAAGATTTCCCTTTTTTGTAAAATGCTTATTCACTATGTGAAGTAACTTTTTTCCCTTCCCTTCCCAATTTTTAAAAGGGAGAAATACTTTTAAACTCTTGATCAACTGATGGATCTGAATGAAAGAAATAAGAATTTCCTTCTTTGGTAAATTGACTTTATACCACGTGAAAATACTTTTTACCATAGGTGATTTATTTGAAGGCGACATGGTTTTGATTCCTGATCAACTTATGGCTCTTACTGAACAAGCAAGCAAAGGAAACCAATTTGCTGCTATGAAATCAAGACACTGGAAAATAAACGGCCAACGTGAAATCATCAAGTATTACATAGAGGATTCTTTGAGTAAGTTTTTATTAGCATATGTTCAGTTTTTCTTCAATGAAATGTAACCCTATTTAAATTAGGAGAGGAGAAAGTCTATACAAACGTAAATATAGTTTTTAACCGTCTGAGCCCTAAGGACGCACATATGCGTCCAAAATTGACCGAATTACCATTATGTCTTTGAATTATTCAGAATTTTTCAGACAAACTTTCACCTAGAAGTTTTTTTAAAGAACATAAGAGAGCTTTTCCATACCTTCTTCTCCAGTAGGCTCTGATAAAGCACATGCTACAAGGCATGACAGTACAGCTACGAAAGTCTTCATTTTCCCTGAAATTTCGTTCCTTCTACGCTAGCTGGTTGATTGTAAAGGAAGTTTTTTTTACTCAAGGCGCACTTATGGGCAAAAAATGGTGGGGATTATTCAAAGAGTTCATACTATTTATCAGGAAAATTTTAGATCAGGGATGTTTATTGAAAAACTTTGTGCATGATTCATTTGCTTATATGCAAATCATAAGCAAAACTTCAAATTTAGTCAGAGAATTGAGGATTAAGAAAGGCATAAATTTTTCATTTTATTTACAGCAAGCCAATCTGAGGCAATGTCAGCAATCAGAGCAGCTGTAAATGAATATCACAATAAAACATGCATCCGATTCCAAAGAGTTTATACAAAACCAACAGGTCCACATATTTCCTTCTTCCGTGGTAGAGGGTGAGTAAAATACTGCCTTTTTTTACCATATCAATGGGCAGGGGTCGCGGCGATAGGGAGGCAGGGGGCTATGTAGTCCTTATTTTGTCTTCAAAAAAACTAAATTCAAAAGTCAAGCTTTTCTTTCTTTATAATGAATATTGAAAACAATTTCAAGTCACCCTACCATCTTAGACCATACTTGAAAAAAAACTATTTTGCCCACTTGGGAATCAAAGCAAACAATACTAAAAGGACAAGATTTTCATTTACGTAAGGGTAGCAATTAGGAAAACAGAATATTTTTATTTTCTAGTATCCTTTTATTTTCAAACTCAGGATTTTTGGGGTTTATATAGCCCTGAGGAGGGGGAGGGGGGTTATTTTGCCCGCAGACCATAACTCAAGATATGCTTACGCTAGAAGCTTGAAATTTTATATGCAGGTAGAATTAAACAATAAAATTAATCTTGTTGAACAAACAGTTATTCAGAATTTTCTTTGCTCTGATAGATGCTACTCATACGTGGGTAAGATACAGCGTACAGAAGGACAACAAATTAGTTTGGGAAATGGATGCTGGTATAAGGGAACAACTATGCATGAAATGGGTCATGCTTTAGGTAAGTTAGTTTATCTAAAACCGTTTCGCGGTCAGTAATTTGGAAGGCTGGAAACTCTAAAAATTAGAGCTTCAATTGTTATAAATAGTCCACGCTTACAGTGCAAAACTATAGACCTATGGTCTATAAGCTAACGTCCAAAGGTAAGTAATTTAGAAACCTGGAAACTATAAACAATAAACTTCGATTGTCACGCTGATTGGTTAATAGTGCGCGTAACAAAGCGACGTGATTGGCTCTTTATTCAGGTTGTTCTGGTGATACTATTGTTATGATAGAAATAGCTAATGCGCATGCTCCGTATTTTACGATCTTGACATACTCGGTTTTGGACGTTAGCCTATAGACCAAGAGGAGCGGTATATCTGATAGACTAAACGGGGACCTGCCGCTGGAGAATTCAAAATGGACCCTGTCCAGTTTCATCTTAAGTACTCTTATAAAATATATTCTTATAAGAAAAGCGTGTAATATTAAATTAAAAAGTAAATAGCATTCGCTATGAATGCTTACTTCATCATACCGCTTGCAGACATCCTCCTTCCAACTCTGTGTTGTCTCTGATTACACAATAAAACGAATGTTGTGAGTTCTGTTTTCTTTCATCGAAGTGAATCAAGAAACACAAACGGAAGTTAGTCTTTGTTAAATGGCATCATGAAAAGTTCGAATTATATAAAAAAAATTCAAACGTTTCTTTGTAAATTTAATTTCAAAACAAATGGACTTTTCCCGATTTCATTGCGCAAATTTCAAAATTATAAATTTTGAGGATCCGATTTTCAGGATCGGAACGACTCGACATGACTGGAGCAGGGCTCGAATCTGCAAAACCTCGAATCCTTTGACGCAGGAACTATGGATAGCAAGCAATATACTTTTCCAAATCGTGATTTTGATTTTGCAAGTCGTGATTTTGATTTTGCAACTCGTAAATTTACTTTGCAACTCGTAAATTAACTTTCAACTCATCCAGTTGTGTAAGGAAAACGGGACAGGAAAACGAAGATTCTGAACTCTCGTTGGTTCCTAACTTTTTCCTCTTCATATCCTACTGGTCTCGGGATAAAGTTGATCCGAATTCAACTTTTTCTTTGGACAAGCCGTTACTTTGCCACATAGGACAAGTGGAATTCCACCTTAATACGCGTCGACGGCCACCGTTACTTTATGTAGAAGAATTGGTAATTTCCACGATGGTAGATGTATAATTATCTTTTGATATCTTTATAGGATTTTACCACGAACAATCCCGTCCTGATCGTGATAATTACGTTAGAATTGTTACTGAAAATATTGTACCTTGTAAGTTTCATTTTGACATGTACAGTAAATACAACTCAGGGGCGGATATAGACTCTTCAAACCAACATGTGAAAATCCCGAACTTTTCTGATTTTCTGATCAAATTTCCCCGATTCTTCCCGAAATGTCTATAAAACTTTCCCGATTTTGGTAACTTTAGACTACTTAACTGTGTGAAATCATAGTCTAGTATCCGCCTCTGCAACTATTTAACTAAAGTTATTTTAATTTAGTATGTAGATTCGTTGATTATCAATTCAAACAACAACATTAAGTATAGTCTACGTATTTCTCCGATAATATAGTATGATATAGTTACCAACAAAAATTTCTACTACATTTATCAAGCAATAGCTCTACTATTTACCTAATCCTCCAAATCATATCACTGACAATTAATATATCATTAGACTATTATTGCATACGAAAACTTTTTTTTGATAATTTTTTTTAGTTCTTGTTTTATTGCAAGCCAACTGAACCAATCCTTGGTTTGTTCTAAGCTTGTTCGGCTTGTTCCTTTTTTTTGAAGGAGGAATGTTAGCTTTAACATTCTTATAAAGTTAGTTTACAAAATAGAGTATATAAATTCTAATTTCAACGTGGCGCTATTAATTCAATTCTTCATTTTCTCGAATAGCACACATCCACAATTTCAACAAATATAATACCGACAGAATTAATTCTTTGGGCAGTCCTTATGATTACGAATCAATGATGCATTATGGGAAAGGATATTTTGCAAAGACACGTGGGCAGATCACACTTCAAACAATAGATCCCAAATATCAGAATGTTATTGGTCAGAGAAATGGCTTCAGTCAAGGTAAAGAAAATAAACCACTTAAAGCACAGATTTTTTCGAATAAATTGTTTCTTTCGACTAAAGTGAAAAAACTTGATTTTACAAAAACACGTTTTTAAAATTTATTAGTTTATTTTGCATTTCTTTCTTCGACAATTCATGATTCTTTAAATCGATATCTTCATTCATGGGTCGGTAGCTCATCTGCTGGTGGGGCAAGATTTCTAGAGAAGCCAGGTTACGGGTTCGATTTTTTTAGAAAAGTACCATGATTGTTTTAGAATCACATAATCTTTGAAAATCAAGTTTAAGTTGACATTCATGCAAACATGCAAAAGAATTCCCTGAAGAACTTTTGATCTATGTATTTTGTATATATAGGCCCTCGTACGCCCTCATAGTTAGTCTACAATAACCTTAAATGTGGGGGGTGGGTCAGTAATGGCTAACCCAGTAGACACCCAGACTGCGTGCCGTTTAAAAAGAAAAACACTCCTCCGCATAGGGTTTTCACTAATTTTGCTCACTGAGAACTCGTGAAAAAAATTTTCTTATGATTTAGGTGACATCGAACAGTTCAATAAAATGTACTGCTCAAATGTTGTAACAACAAAATCACCAACTCAAACAAAAGTTGCTACCAAGAGCTCCACCCAACGCCCCGTTACAAGGGCATCCACGACACGACGCACAGTTACACCAACTAGCGGTAATTCGTTAATTCTAATACATCCTTCTCGCAATAATAATCTTAGCATCTCCTATCTTGCTTTCAATCAAAAGATGTTATGGATGAGTATGAGAAAGGTCATATTCCGCATTTTCCAGTTTTCTATAGAAACGCTTGTTGTAAGTGCTTGGAAGAACGACAAATCAAGACAATATTTTGCTTGCTTAATCAAACACTTGTAACAAGCGTTTTTATAGAAAACTCGAAAATGCGAAATAGGACCTTTCTCTATGTGGGATATATGAAGCAAGATAATTGCAATAATACAGTACAATCCTTTTGGAGTTCATTTTCAAAAGACATTAATCTTAAGGTGTATTATTTCTTTGTTTACAGATAATAAAATAAAGGTTACTTCTGTTCTCAAAATATCAATTCAACGTGGGTTAAATTTTAATGAGAGTTATAAATATTTAGTTGTAATCTACTGTCAGATTACTATAGTACGCTCCTTAACTCGATATTTTGATACTTTGAACCTCCAATCACTTGCAGCCCCGTAACACGATGTGTTGTTAATGTCTTTTCGATGATTAACTCTCTAATGTCCACCCTTCGATAACTTGGACATTCACTAACTGGCGAAATCATTTAATTACCCTTGCTGAAATCTGAAATAATGTATTTTTTCTCCTTTTTTAACTAATGAACAGATGAGAATAAATGAAATCATATTTTCCTTCTTGGAATTAAAATTTAAAAAACTTCATTTGAAGCACTTGCGATGTTAGATAAACTGAAAAGCTTTTCTTATATAATTTAGGAAAATTGCAGTCCGTCATTTTTTCATCCTCCAAACTGTCGACGATTATTGTGAACGCATCTTACTTTTCTTTTCTTTTACAGAATGCAAGAATAGATTTAGTGGAAGTTATTGTGAACAAAATGTTAACCGTTGTACAACATCATCAATCATGAAAAAATATTGTCACAAAACATGTGGAATTTGCACAGGTAATATAAGTGATTGCTTGTTTAGGCTGCCTGATTTCTTGATCGAAACGAAAAATACGAGTTCACAAATGATTAGCAGTTGTTTTCGCGAAGTAGTAGGAATAAAGTTGTTTTTAAAGAAAAAGTTGATTTTAGGTACAGTTCACACGGTGAATAAAACATTTGTGTTTTCATAAACATTTTCGTGATACACTTAACATAGCAAAAAAAAATAAGACAGCTCGACGTAAACAAAAGATTTATAGCTCATTAAAGTTTGAGTTTATTGATCTTTAAGAGCTTAATGACCGTATTGAGAAAAAGAAACCTGAATATTTCCTGACGAAATTCATTTGACAAAGAAAAATATATGTTGTTGAAAAGCTTAGGAAATTATCTTTCTAACGGTATAAAAACCACAAAGAATGAATAGCAACTTAATGACTTGCAGCTATTTAAAAGTTTTTTTCGGGACACCCTGTATAAGGTAGCTCAACGTTAACAAAGGTTTATAGCTTATCAAAGTTTGAGATCAATACTTTAAGGAGTTGATGACCGTATCGAAAACCTAAATAACTTTCTAACGGTATAAAAACTGCATAAAACAAGTAAATATTCAATAAATTATACCTTTCTGAAACTTAGGTTCAATTTTTTTCAGGACATCCTGTATAAATAGGAAAAACGATTTATAAAATTTTTGGTCTGATACAACAAAGTGTTAGTCGGTATCAATGCAGACTCTTTGTAATTAACATCAAATATTCTGGCGGCATGCAATACAAACAATGTATACTAAACAACAATGTATGTTAGATTTATTGTACTAAGTTTGATACTTTTGTTCAAC
>JAUBWS010104643.1:0-10506 GCA_032270445.1 Darlingtonia californica | reverse complement strand
ATTTCCTATCAAAAAATTTAGGAAATATGACATTTTCTAAATTTCCCATATGGGAAAGTTGGCTTTTTGCCCAGTGTAACTTTGTTTATCTCAATGGGAATAGTGCAAGAATAATTATCAAAATGTATGAATAAGTGTCTCAAAAAATATGAGTCCATATAAAAAACTCATTTGAGTAATCAAAGTTAAAAAAATACTTATGCTTTTGATTTATTATTTAGATTATTAAAAAGGATCGCGGGGTAAATGATTTTTGTTGAATTAACAAAATCGTTAAAAGGTAATAAATAAATAAACTGCACAAATAAGAGTTTAAATTTCTTGCAATTAGATAATTCCCAGGAGATATGGTATATACCTAAACAATGAATTTATAAAAGGATTAATGTTTTGTGTTCCTGCTAATTTTTTATTATTTCACACTTGAGTTATACAGAGTGTCCCATAAAAATGTTGCCTCTCGTAAAATTGTCATGACAATTCATCAAAAGTACCGCATCTCAAAACAAAGGATAAACTAAAAGTTTTCTATGCTATTGCTAATGACATTTTTACGAGAGGCCACATTTTTATGGGACACCCTGTACAGGGTGTCCTGAAAAAAACGGAACCTAACTTTTAAAAGGCTGTAAGTTATTAGATTGTTATTCATTCTTTGCGGTTTTTATACCGTTAGAAAAATAATTTCCTAAGCTTGTCAAAAATATATATATTTCTTTGTGAAATGAATTTTTTCAGGAAATATTCAGGTTTCTTTTTCTCGATACGGGCTTTAAGTTCTTAAAGATCAATAAACGTAAACTTTAATGTGAGTTAAATACATATAAAATTTGAAAGAAATGTAATTATACACAAATGAGTTTTTTTTAAAGGTACAATTTTTTTGAGACACACTGTATGATAGAATCTTTAACTCTGGAGATAAAATTGCATTGTATTATTACAAAAGTTACAACACAAATTGAAAAGAATTTCGACTCAAACTATCCACATGCTTAAAATAACATGTTACGTAATTGATTTACCATATATGGCAAAAGAGTGCGTTAGAATTCAATTATAAATTGGGCGCTTCGTGCCCAATTTATTATTCAATTAACAACTATAGAGATTATTCAATTAAGATAATTCAAATTAAATTAAATTAAAAAATAAATATGGCGCGTGCGCCCGCTTCGCGCCCAATTTATTATTGACTAATTATAAGAAGCCATTCACATCAGCCTTATTCATTGTTCCAAATGCTTGTGGTTTTGTCATGGGGAAATTCCCTAACGAAATATATTAATATATTCGTTTTATTAATACCCGAGTAAACAGTGCCCCTACCCGGATGAACAGTGCCCCTACCCGGGTTTGTAACTTTTGTTAAAAATGATGTAATGTTTCTATTTTTAGATGTGGAGAGTTTGAGACTCAAACTGTATGCATAGCAGAGTTTTGCTAAATCTTAGTTTCAATTTTTTGTTAAAAGTAAATTAAATTCATTAGCAGCACTTAGCAAATACTAGGCATATATTTTTCATTGTTTATAAAATTGCAATTATTTTCACCAAGACGTGAGTAATGTATAAATATTTTGGGGTTTGTTTAGAAAATGCGACCTTTTTATATCGAATACTCATCCCGTCTCCCTCCATAGCATTATTGCTGGGTATTTCAATTCAGACAAGAAATTCTCTCCCCGTGCAGAAACATTCTAAATCTCTTAAACAAGCATCGTTGTCACTCATGGTATAATATTATGGCAGTGTTTTTTCCTAAATGGTATATTGAATCAAAGACAAAACACTTTATAAAAAGTAAAATGAATAGTTAGAATGGATATTTTTCGTTTCTACCGTTTTTCATAAAAACAACCAATGAACACGCTGCAGCTAATATTAAAAAGTGTCAAATAAAAATTTAACTAGAATAAAATACATTGTTTCACAGCAAGTTCTTGATCAAACTTTTAATAGCAAGTGATTAAATTTACAATAGAATAAGTTCAAAACAACAAAAGTTTAGAAACCTTTTTATTTCTTTTTATTTACCAAAGTTTTCCTAAAGTATTTTGCTAATGGGGCACTTAGCAAGCAAGTTTCAGTGTCAACACTCCTTTAATTATGAACAAAAATTTACTTCCAATTCTACGCACGTATCTGAATTCAAAAACGTTGAACTTGTTAGATAGTCTGTTCCTTATATCGCCATTGTTTATTGTCTTATATTTTAGCAAGTGTGGATTTTTACAAGATTTTGTGTAGTTGGATTCACTGATTCAATTAGAGCGAGGGTCCGCCGAGGACTATGCATCTAAGTAAGTAAGTAAGATTCAATTAGGAATAATGCTAGTAAGTTTTTAAAGAATGGAGATAAAATGGCCGAACCAATAAACCAATCTATACAGGGTGACTTAAAAAAGGTTACCAAATATATTGTTCATTAAAGTGCTTGAAAGGATTTTCAAACTTTCATACCAAACGAAAGAGAAAGAGAAGGGCTATCAAATGATACTAAAATCTTATGGTACAAAAATTATTTCATTTTGAAAACTCTTTCAAAGGTTACAAGTGATAATGCTTTGAGTAGCCTTTTTTCAGACACACTGTAGTTGCCTTGTAAAAAGCTTCATATTTACCCTTTTATATACAGGTTGATGTATGTGATACCTTGCACACGTCACTGTTCTGTTTGTCTTTCCTGTTAAAGTAGTTTATCAGTTTATTTGGAAAAAATATATCACCGAATTCAAGCCACTGTTCACCAAAAGGAGTACGTTGTAACACCCCCCCTGGAAAAAAATTTTGTCGGCAAATCCTACTTATTCTGTACTTTGTCGGCAAATTTTTACGGGTCCACGTAGGCCACGCTCAAAACTTAGATTTCGTGTAAGAAATTGAGTTTTATTAACACTAATTTGTCGTCGGGAATGCGTTTTTAGCCAATCTAGAGGGATCAAAGTTCAAAATTTTCTCTGGCGTCCTCCTACGTCACAAAACCAAGCTACTTCTTTGCCGGGTATGCTCGTAAAAGAATTTTCAATATTTTGTCGGCAACATTTGACAATTACACCCCCCCTGGAAAAATTTCTCGCCACGGTCCTGAGATATTACAAAAGGAAACGTCAATATAACAAAAGTCAACATGACACAAATGCAGACCATGAAGACTTTCTTCTTCATGTTTTCCCTGTCTGACGAACGCACTTTCTTCTTTCTTTGCAAAGCGTAAATAATTCCACAGATACAACAAGCCAGAATTACATCAACACCTAATATGATGTAGGACAGGGCAAGTTTCATCGTGTTTGGATATCCATCGGTAAGTTGGTCTACTTCGATAATCAAAGTAATGTTCCTTGTCGGTATAAGTGAACTAAGTGGTAGCTCAGCTATTAGTGAGGTTAAGCAAACCAAAATCTACGACGTACCGGCAGCCGAGCTTAGACATTGATCGATTGTGCTGCTGAAAGTTGCTTGAAATGCTACTTTCCAGAACGGCTGCGCAACGTTTTACGTCGTAGATTCTGGTTTGCTTAACCTCGCTATTCTTTCTCTTAGAAGCGTTGAGTTTCTTAAGCGTGTTGTGCTATTTTCCGCAGTGTCATTGAAGAATCGAATGTGTTTCCTTTCAATGCGTTCACTGATTTGGAAACGACTTGTGAATTGTTGAGTACAAACGAGAGATAATGAAATAATTAAAGCCAAGAACCAAATTATCATCAATGTGATTTTTGTTCGCTTTCCTGTGACTGATAAACGATGTTTAATTGGTCTCCAAACCATCCATAGCCGATCCGTAGACATCAAGATGAGATGCAAAATGGATGTAAGGAAGAAAAAGAAATAAGACGTGTTGGTTACTTCAATTATTTGTTCATTATTTTGGTTCGCCAGAAATATTGCACAAATAACAGAATTAGATAGTCCAAACACTAAATCAGCAATTGACAAACTCAACAAAATAATCTCGTAAATTAGACGTTTCTTTAAACGAATGTTCAAGAATAGTTCAATTGCATTTAAGGTGACCACCAAAATACCAAAAGAGTGGTCGATTAATCTTTTACATTTTTGTTTATCTTCCACCATTTTGTCACTGAATCTTTTCCTAAATGTAAAACACTTTCACGTATTAAAACTCGAGACTTTTACTTACCCGTGTAATATTTGTTATAGAAAAGACATCCCTATTATTTTTGATAACGTTTTTTTCGTTCAAACAAAATAGCTGTAATATTTCAGCGGGTCTCCAGAACGTCGTTTGATCGTTTGGATGTTGAACGTCAATGTGGCGTTTCTAATTCTGACGTTGGTGACTTCTACGACTTTGACATCGCGGGGTTTTTTGTGGAGTACTTAAAAAATGGCTTGCAGAACTTGGTTGTTACGTACTGGCATTAATCTTGGTTCGACCTCCCTCCCCCACCAGGTGGTGAAGTTTGATGGTGTTTGATTGGAATTTTCGTTGGACATTGTTTGGTTCAATTTTGATGGTGTTTTTCCTGCTAAAATCAAAGGTCTTAGACCCTCCCAACCTTCCAAAATAAAAAAAAAACTAGCCAAGATTGGGTTAATGCATCATGTATTTTTATCGTTCGTTTGAAAAGTTAGACTCTTCTGGAGTTAGCGTTGCCATCTTTAAATGTGCAGCCGGGTGCAACGTCAAATTTTCATTGCAAATATCAATTATATACTGCATTGACAGTAAATGGCTACACTCAACTCACGACTAATTCATCTCGTAAAGAATTGAATCGACTCGTGCCAAAATTTGACATAAAAAAACTTGCATTGAACACTGAAATAGTATCCCATAACCGTGGAAAATTAACGTTGTTTACAACCTCTGCATCAAGGAATTGTCAAGAGCCTCAATTCACGGAGTCGGAATTGTCTTTCACTCTTCAATCATTCCACTGCTTGTCTCACTCAAACCAGTCAGCAAAAATGTATTGTGTGCTACGTGTAAATGGAATCTGAAGACCTACGTTATGTCTTGGTACTCGCCGCATAATGGGAAGCCCGAAGCAGAAGTTATTGAGTTCTACGAGAACTTTGACTCAATCATTCAAAGTATCCCTAATCATTCTATGCTACTGATTGGTTGCGATTACAACGCTAAACTTAAAGGAAAATTCTTTTATGAGGATGAAACCAATCGTAATGGCAACTTTCTTCGTGAGTTCGTACGCTAAAACAACCTTATTGTTGGGAACCATCACTCAAAAACCTAAACGCAAGCTATGGACTTGGCAATCTCCAAGAGGTGACCTGTCTCAAATCGATTTTTGTTTTTACAGAAAACGCAGAAAACGTAACAGTGTTCACGACTGTCAAGCGTACTCGACATCCAATCCTATCGGCAGTAAGCATCGTATTGTTTCTACCACGGTGAAGCTCAGTCTACGAAAACCAAAGAATAAACCAACAAGAAAGCTGTTTTGGCAAGCCTTAAGGAATCATGAAGATCTGAGGTCAATCATCAGCGAGAATATATCGAGAAAATACAATGCTCTATACCACAAATCTCTAACGTATACCGAATTCCTTAGAATTTCAAGCAAGGAAGGCCATGAATCCTTACCGAGAAAACCAAAAAGAACGTCAATTTCAGAAAGTGAATCTATGGAGAAAACTCGTAAAGAATCGATCCAAGCAGATATTCTCGAGATTTAAGCAAAACAAACATCGCTCTACCAACGCTATAAAAACCAAGATCAATGAGACTCTAAACCTTTTCGAGAACAAATCGCAAATTGACAACAAAAATGCTTGGAACCTTGTGAAGGAATTGTCAGGGAAGAAATCTTCGTCCACCGTATTTGCCGAAGGAGAAAACCGGTTGGATACATGGAAAAAGCATTTACAGAAGCTATTAAACAATACTCCTGTAACAGTTGACAATTCACCAACCATCAACAAAGTATTTGATGAACTTACTGATATTCCTCTTGGAGAATTCAGTCAAGAGGAACTACGAAAAGCAGTGAACCAGACGAAAAACGGGAAAGCATCAGGAACAGACGGCCGTCCTGTTGAATTCTGGCGACTCCCAAAGCTCCCTGACTACCTTTTTAAGTTGTGTAATAATACGTACCGCAGAAATCTGCCAACTGAGTGGGGCCTATTGGCACGGAAAAAAGGTGATATAACAAAACCTGATAACTATTGAGGAGTTTCGTTAGCTCAAACTGCGTCAAAGTTATACAATCGGCTATTTATAAACAGGATAAGACTCACCATTGAAAAAATCCTGAGACCAAACCAAAACGGTTTTTTGAGAAACTGTTCTTGATTTTGGAAGCCTACGGAATCCCCTTTGAAGCCGTCAATGCCATTAAAGTCACTTACATGAACACAACCTGCATCATCTCACCCCTAATGGCGATACTGACCCTTTCACGATCGAATGAAATCGTGTCGTGTTTACAGGGTGATCCACTTGCACCCTTCCTATTCATAATATGTCTACAATCATCCACAAAAATGTATGTATTTTGCAAGTTTATAGTCTGGCAAGAATGTAGATAACCAGCTTTCTATTCAATTTAATCAATGTTTTTGATTTTACAGGGAGTGACTAGCTTCTAGGCTATATTCTCAGCTTTTTCGGAATATTTGTAGACTTTTTGACCTATGTTTTAAGGTACTGAGTCCGGCTTGAAACTCCGTCGTTGAAACTCTTTCTTTAAATACACAGTTAAACAAGGGTTTAGACCGCTTGTGGTTTCAAAATTTCAGGGAAGTTCCCTATAAGTCTCAAATATTTAGTAGACGGTTGTAGATCATGAAAGCAGAACATATGTATATGAAACAGACGGGTTGGTGCTCAAACGTCGCAGAAGCAGAAGACACCCACCGTAAGTTCTAGCTGATCTCGATTTCGCCGATGACACCGCCCTAATAGAGGAGACCATGCAAAATGCCCAAGACCTACTATGTTGCGTCGAAATTGCATGTCAGTCAGTTGGCCTTTTCCTAAATCCAACCAAGACAAAATACATGCAAATTAATTCAAATGACGTCACTCCACTCACAACATCTGATGAAAGCATAATAGATCGAGTCCCAGATTTCAAATACGTAAGGGGTCTCACAAATACTACTGACGACGTCAATGCCAGACTGAGCCAAGCGTGGATTGTGCACATCAATTTTGTAGTCCCACATAACAAAAGTAATTAAAATGAAGGTGTTCAAGCAAACTGTTGAATTGATCCTACTTTACGGGTCTGAGTCATGGGCACTTTCAAAGTCTCTAAAAAAGTCCTTAGACGGAAAGTACACAAAGATGTTACGCGTTGTGTGCAATATTCCAACGTCTACGCACATAATCAAGAAGATCTCTACGGAAAGCTGCCACCGTTTTCATCGGTAATAAAAAGACGCCATGTCGCACTGGTTCGCCACATTGCTTGTCGCGATAAACCAGCATAAAAACTATTGATGTAGTTTCCTGATGTCAAAAGGAAGAAAGGACTTCTATTCAAGATGTCAAAAGCAGAATTAACGAACATCTGGCAGGGAAGACAAGCTTGGAAGAACATTGTCGTAACTTCACCCATTCGCTGAATGGGATGAAGTTAAGTAAGTAAGTAATGATTCATTTAAAGAATTGAACAATTTTTGAAAGTTTCAAGTTAATATCATTTTCCTATCAAAAGTTATTAGTAGTTCAAGTTCTAAGCATTTTGTATTGGAAAAGTTGTAAATCAACTGTAAATTAACTGTAAATATTACATGATTGCGCTTAATTAATGTTGTGGATTGAGATAGCTACTTTCAATTTCAAGAAAATGTATCTGATAATGTTTTATTAATAGACGATATCGGATTTGACGGGAAGTTGTACGCTTGCAATGCATTGTGATATATGCAAAATTTGAATTCATATCATCAGAATTTTTTGAATTAATAGAAAATATTTCGACCACCGGCTAAAATGAATAAATGAATTTGGCAAGACATTTATTTAAGGAAGATAAAACCTTTTACCATAAAAAATATACAATTACCCTCTTTAATGGTTAATTAAAGACACTTTTCAACTGTGTACCCAGATAAACGGGTTATCTTTATAACCCTAGTCTTGTTTACTTGATGCATTGACTCTAAGTTGTTAAGTTTTTATTGGATTGAGAAAAATACTGTTTTTTGGCACATTACTCTGTGACTATTTGTCAAAAGTTTAAAAGGTTTATCTTAGATGTGATGGAATCAGAGTGATGCGACAAAATTTGTAATGTGCATCTTTCTTGTACGCGATACTGTAAAATTAGTACGCCTTGAAGAAATCATTGAAAACATGAAAAAATGTTACCTTTAAGACTATTTTGGTTAAGGGACGTAAAAATTATCAAATGTTGATTTCTGCATGTTATTCTGCCATTTTCTGGTAATGGTAATATATTTTAATTATTGTAAATCAAAAACTCAATTTTATCGAAATTTATTTTTGGGTTTATGCTTTCAATTTAAATGTTATGTCTAAAAAGTTACAGTGCATTGAAAATTTATATTTTTCCGATATACGAGTAAATTTGCAAATAAAAGTATTGATCCTATCAAATCCTTTGTATTCAGTATCTTTTTTTATTAAACAAAATAGCCAAATGGTGAAAAACGGTAGCAGTAAAATAGCGACAATCAACTTTTCATTCACGGCTTGTTAACTGACATATTATGTCCACCATTTATTGCTCTATTATCTGCTGACAGAATGATATACAGATGATGATATTAAACTGCAAAAGCATTGGAGACAAATTATTATTATTAGCGTTATTTCTACTGCGCATGCGCGTGAAAAATTCTTATTTAAATCATCATCTTGGCATAGTCATGTTTCTTCCTGAAATATCTAGTCCGACACACAATAATGACTTGTTGCAGAAATAATAGCGTTTTTAAACTGTGCATGCGCGCTAAAAATTCCAATTGGTCCCATCATAGTCGGCATAGCTATGTTCCTCTGTAAAATATCAATTCCGACATATAATAATGACATACTGACTTGTTAACTGACTTGCCGAAGAGTTCCTATTTCCGCGCGAGCACGGATACCCTGAAACTGAGAATACGCTCTAGCATGCTAGTCAGAACTGCCACGTTGTGCGTTGTCTTTGTAGTCGTACACAGGGTAAACTAATACGGTCTCCGCTTCCAGCTGCTACCGTAACAAATAGGCATTGAGCAATCGTCATGCTACAAAAATTATCCTATAAAAAATAAAAAGGTAGCCATCTAGCTTCTGAATTAAATCTAACAGAATAGTGTTAAGAAATAATTACTCCAGTGCGTCATATAGGACAAACAGAAAGGTAAACAGTTTAATGAAGATATTATTCTATTTCTGAAATATGATATACATAATTGTGGTTATGAAGGTTACTTCAGATTGCATCGGTAATGACTTACGTACAAACGTAGTCACAGCAAAATACGGATGTAAATACATGTTCTTTTGATTCACAGATAAACGATCCTCCTTTGTAGCCACATGCTACCTTCCACACACAAGAGGTGGCAGTTTTTATCTTACAAGTTCCTTTCAGATGCTTGGTCAACTTTGAGTTATCGTTACCGTACTTTGTCATACACTGTCCAAGAGGACCCATATTACCACCCAAGGTACAGACCGGAAATTCTTTGAACTTCAATATATTTCTTTTGTATCGGATGCTTTTGATTTCTACAAAACAAAACATAGGAAATGTAACATTAGAAATTGCGAATCGACGAACATTTTCCGAAAAAATAAAAGGTTGCAAATCCCTAATTTGGTCTTGAAAATATGAAAATTAAATTGTCGTCAAAAAGTCCGGAAGACCAGTTTTTTACTTTCAGTCAGTGATAGATGTTTTTTAAATGTTAAAATTGTAAACAAAACACCATCATTTAGTTATAGGAAAAGGTGGATTTTCTTCAGCAAGTCAACTATCTTCCACTGCTATGTAAGGCTCGCTAAAAAAACACTTCAGCCTTAGGGGCTCGTTGTCCCAACGCGACTTTCAAAGGTCTATACACATCCATTCATTTCACACGAAAGTATTTATCAACTTGATTTAATTCAAGCAAACGATGATAAAGCAGCAACTTTGAAAAATAGTTTTTGTTCAAAAAACGACTCATAAAATGCCCACTTTTTCCTTTATTTTGATTAATTGGTATGAATTGGGCGTGAGACCTCTCGGTATTTAGAATCAATACCACTTACTTCCGAAATTATACTGAAGAAAAGTCAGTAGACTGAATCCGATCATATGAAAACTACAGTTGAAAGAAAACTTCAGCGGATACCGGCTATGACGGGGCTGGCTATACGAAAAGAAATGAAACACGAGAGTCGAGGGAGATTTCGCGACCAGAAACCTTGAAATTACAACGAAAAACGGGGCATCTGAATTTTTCAAATGACCTCAAACTAATATAGGCATTAGTCTAAGTAAAGGAGACCTGAGTTAATAGGTAATTTGATAAAAAAACATAGAGTCAACTTAGAATTAAAACCAATAGCAGG
>JAUBWS010104632.1:0-10506 GCA_032270445.1 Darlingtonia californica | reverse complement strand
TTACTGGGTTTTGGACGTTAGCCTATAGACCAGGAGTAGGGCAAAATGCCCGGAGCGGTATATTTGATAGACTAGTTCCATTCGCAATCAAAACAAACGAGTTTACATCAAAACGTTGCATACAAGCTGCATATATATATACCGGGTGAGCCAAAATATCCACCCAAAAATCATTTGATTATAATAAAATGCTCAACTTTTTACCTTTCTTTACCTCGAAAGTTTTGAAATCTTTACGATAAATCAGAGTTTAAAAATGAGCTTTATGTCAAGATTCGATCAAAAAGAGGAATACGAAGAGAAATCATGCGCGAAAAATTGATTCATATTCTCGGTAATTTATAGCTTCGAAATTTAAAAACAAAAAAGAAAGTTGACCATTATCTGAGTATAAAAACTTAGTTTCTAGACTATTCATGTTCACTTTAAATTGCGCTTGAATTTCTGGTGAATTTTTGAGGTCCAGTTGATGTAAAAATATGACTGAAAAGATCATAGTTAAACATTACAGGCCCTGCCCTATACAACAAAAACTAGTAAAAAAATCACTAAAGGTCATATGAAGCAACTACAGTAGTCTGTGGAGCAGCGTTGAATTTGAAAAACCCTGCATACTTCATTGTCATAAATTTTCCCAGGAAGAAAGTTTTGGAGTTTCGCGGTTTCTTATCGATAAATGAATGGGATACTGTTTTCCTCTACCCTTGCATACTAGGAAAAATACAGTATGGTGAAAAGCACAGAAAAAAATTGAAAATTCATAATTATTTCTCTTAATAATATCACATAGCAATCATAGCAAAACTATTTCTTGTTGTTCAGAAAATTTTATAACAACACCATTAGTCGACCGATAGTATTGTCGATGACTATTGGAATAGGCATTTGCTTCATTCAGACCCGTAATAGCCGGGTTACGCTGATTATGTTTCACCGTTTGATAGGATTCAGTCTAGTAACCTTCATAGCCATAATGGCGGAAGTAAGCGGGCTTCAGATTCCACCACACAGAGGTGTTTATTTTTCAGCAAGAATAATATTATACTAAAAGAAAGTGAAGTTGAAAACTCAAACTTTTCCTAAAAGTAAATAGATCATCTCTCTGAATAGATAAAATATTACGAAAGTTGTTGTTTGGTTAGTTTTTTGTTTATATTATTCACGTGTCAAAAAAATGTCTCACTAAGCATTTCTTTCTCATAGAGAAACAGCGAAGCTATTGCATTGTTTAAGTTGATCGTTTGTTTTTTGTTTGAATGAATGCACTTCTTTATTTCTTTTAATGATAATAAACCTAAGCGTATGTATTATGTACTCAAATGAGAAATGTTGCAGCAAAAAAACGTTGACAAGTTAAAAGTATGCGTCTGACGATAAAAAAATTGCTCCACAACTGCTTTAAAAAACATGAAAACCGATCACTTTTCATTATAGTCAGGGAGCTCGTGTAAGAAAACAGTTGGCAGCGTGCGGAGTGAGTAAAAATAAATGAAATGCAAGAATACGACCTAGGGAATATGAAATTATGTACTGACCAACTTGTAAACACCAAAATGGCTGCCCCAGCCCAAAAATATGATTATCTAGGCAAAATTGTAAGGAGCTTGAAAAATCGAAAATTTCAAGTTTTGCAAAAAAATTATTTTCAAATATATCATTGGAAAGCTCTAAAAAAACTGAATAGAAAACATTTAAGTGAATATAAGCAAAAACTGAGCTAGAAAAGAACAGGTTTTATTAATTTTTCAAGAGGTAATTTTAAGGTTTGACTTGCTTTTTTCAAAATCTGACTATATTGGCTTAAATGTCTTCTATATGGTTTTTCGAGAGCTTTCCAATAGTATAGTTTATTTACATTTTTGAAAAAGTGTTATATTTCCTGATCTTGATGAGGTGATTAGTTTTGCTTGAAATTGACTAATTAACCCCATGAATTTCTAAATAGGTAGTCTTAGAGCCGCCAATAGATATTATTTGGAGCTTCACATCCAAATGAAGATCTGGGAAGACTTAAAATGTAATGCGCTAAAAATGTTTCCAAACCCAAAATTTTTTACACCAGCTCCCTGACTATTAGTATTTGAGATGATTGACTTTTGTTTTTGTAGTAAATCAAGCGACATCCAACGCCAAAAGAGAAGTAAATTTGTCGCAAATTTTGATCAGCTACGAAAACAAATTCCGCGAAGATGTAAAAATCTCGCAGTTTGAAGAAATTCTACCAATAAAGTCGTGAAAAATTATAAAACGATATGACTAGCATACCTGGCATCCCCATCCCCATTTGCATCATTGGCGGTGGTACCATCATGGGTGGCGGAACCATACCAGGAGGCATACCAGGTGGTGGCTGCATACCCGGTGGTAGCTTCATACCCCGTGGTGGCTGCATACCCGGTGGTAGCTTCATACCCCGTGGTGGCTGCATTCCCGGTGGTGGCTGTATTCTCTCAATTGGAGGACCACCAAACATGTTAGGTGGCATCTGTGGTGGAGGGCCGGGAAACTGCATTCTCTGCGGAGGACCCATTTCTCCTTGCTGATTCATAAAGGGCGGCATGGGCATACCACCCATAAAGTTGGGTGGGTTCATCATGTCCGGCATTTTTGGTGGAGGTGGAAGGTTCCCGGCAATCTCCTGTTCAAACCTATGGTAGGGGAAGACAATTTATTACAAACAGAAATAAAAACGATATGACTAGCATACCTGGTACCACAAGGCCTGAAGACTTGAAATTTGAAAAACATTTGGACAATCGTCACAAAATTAGACTTTTGATACCTGTTTTGATTGGGCCGATTGTTTTGTGTGTATTTCTCCAAATATGGACTATAATGTCAATTCTGACAAACATTTTTTTTGGTTTTTACCATTACTGTTTATCTTCAAGAACGGGACGAAAATGGAAAGTCATGATACTCAACATCTCAAGAACCTGAAGTAATATTGTCTTGAATTTTGAATATTGATAGGTAAACAAATTGTAGGCTCATGTGCAAAGTTTCAAGTCAGTCATGTGTATGGTTGGTCCATTTGATTTTGAAACTTTCACCTATATTGCCAAAATCAACCACTGGTAAAGTTTTCAAGTCGGAATCATTACTGGTTCTGTACTTCTCGGAAGCCTAGAATTCGTATATTACAGACCGATCTGCAAAATACACACCAGTTGTAAAAACTTAACAAAAATTTCAAAAGTCACAAAGGCTCATCAACATTGACATTTTAGTCCAAATTTGAAGATTGTAGGCCAAGTCAATCGTTCAATATGATGTTTTGACCTTTTTCTATTTGTGTCTGTAAAATGCACACATGTGACAGGTGGTCAAAAAGTTATGTCACATGTTACAGTTTGCTTATATTTAGTGACTGTGAAAGTTTTTGGGGCCATAGACCATCGTTACTAAAGATTAAAAATTTCAACTACCGAAAACAGGTCACTTTTTGTGACGTCATAACGCGTGATGACGCCATTATATGATGACAGAATTTTGACATAAGATGAAAAGTAAGATTTATTGCACACTTGACAAACTTCATTCAAAAATATTAACTAGTTATTTAAAAAAAACACCCCACCGAAATTCTTGAGGGTTTAATAGCCATTTATCAAATATTTCATTCAATTTCTATTCATTTACAGTATGGTATGTTAAAAATTTGGTTAGATGTCACGAAGTAAGTGACACAGCCTTAACCATGTGTGTTGTGGTTGACAGACTCAAAGATCTGTTCTCGTCCTTATCGAGGGAGATGCTAACCTTCTCTCGGCTCATACAACACATCCGAAAGCAACTGTTGTTTTTCAAATGGCCGATTCAGTTTTCACGAAATAATCACTTGTGGTTTGTGATGAATGTGGCACAATGTATTTTAAACTAACTATTAAGCTCCGCAAAACTTAAGTAAATTTCTTTCGGCTCGCAAACACGTAACTCAAGTAACACTGCTGATATACGGAAACGCCGGTTCCGTGGGAATTTAGTTGAAAATAATTTCTGCGCATGCGCAAAAGGAAAGGAAAAAAGCATTGTAAGGACATCTATAATACAAATTTATCAGTTTGAAAATAAATACGCGAAGCTCGCATCACTTTTACTCGCGAATCTTTTGTATTTTCCGATGAGTCAAAAGAAGATCCGGAACACCTTTTTGAGATTGACTTCAACCTTTGTGCTCGCCTTAAGATTCACAAAGACAATAGTAGACCAGTTTCGATCTTATCACGTCTCATCAGTACAACATTGTCACGTGAGAGTGTGATGCCAAGTTACTATGGTGAAAACCAGCGATCACAATACTTGCGGAATTATGACGTCGGGAGGTGAGCAGAAGCTATTGCATGTTTCAATGGGATATTTTGCCCTGTCGCAATGTATGGGGAATTTCCCCATGGAGACACGCAATAGAATCCAGCTCACCCACCGACATCAATTGGGCTTTTAAATAATAAACGTGAAGTCATTAAGAGCGTGACACTTTAAAGTCTCGAAGAAAATAAACAGAAATATAACACGCTTCAAAATGAGTTGTCCAGTGGTGACGTTACAGAATGCAGGATCGAAAGAAACTTTAAAGTCTTATCATTTTTGAACCACCAGATGTTTCTTTTTTTCCATAGGTGTAATATATCATATACAGGGTGTCCGTAAAAAAAAATATCCAGTTACTCACTCTCTTAGGAGAAATTGATTACAACTCAGTAAAAAATTCCCGTATTTGCCGGGCCAATTAATCCCAAATTGCCCACTATCGTGTAATCGACCCGGCAAGTACGGGAATTTTTACTGAGTTGTAATCAACCATACGATTAATCCGGATTACCATGACTTACATGGGAAATTTGGGAAAATAGACCCTTGTTTCTTTTTGACGTTTTCAAATCACCCTAACTGTGCTCGGGCGATTTAAAAAACGTCAAAATGAACCTCGGGCTATTTATCCCAAATTGCCCTGTAAGTCATGCTATTACTATTACAAATGCCCTGTAAATCATGCTATTACTATTACTAATTCACGCAAACCATTGCTAGTTCACTCTTTTATTATATATTGCACATAAAAATTAATGATGCGGGAAAATGTTCTTACTTTGTAAATTTTCTACTAAATATTTTTACCAAATAAATGAATAATCCTTTTTTTACGGACATATTTATTTATACATATTAATTCTCCTTTAAGGAAACTAGGATGAATTGAGCGCGAAATCTCTATTTAAAGAGATTTTCGAAAAAGTGACCATGAACCTTCACATATGTACCAATATTAGGGCCATATTAGGGGCTGACATAATGGTATTTATATAAGCCTAACTTGAAAAATTAAACAAATTAAGACATAAAAGTGCAGGAGTTAATCCACTACAATTTCTACAAAATTCAGCTGGAGCCCAAATAGAAACTTTACTGACCTATTCATCTCATCTTCCAGATCTTGCTTCCTCTTATCGTCAGCCATCTTTGATTTTTATTTTATTCCTATGAAAGAAATTATTCAACACATAATAATAACGAAAGTTTGTAATCTATAGGTGGAACGACACTTCGAAATCCGAATGCCATCAATTTTTCGTGTAGCTCTCCTTTTCTACTACGAACTTAATGTAATGACATTGGTAGATCAACAGCGCAGTCAGTAGAGCAATCGTCCGGCAAGCGAGAGATCATAGGTTCAATCTTCACACGATCGGTTACTATTGCTGCGGTAGTTGGAAAGTTACCTAATGTAATGATCTGTTGATAAATTACAATACTTATCATTAGCGTAAAAAATATAAGCGTTCTGATTGGCTAATCAGCCGTGCATATATCTCATATTTTACTCGAAGAGTGCAATAAGTGAAAAGTGCAATAAATGAACAGTGCAATATGAAATTAGTGATAGGCAATGCAATGGTCGCGTTCGAATTGTATTTCGAACGTTGTATAAACAAACTTATCACTGAAAGAATCACTTTTGTTGTTTATCATTATGAAAGAATCACTTTTGTTGTTTATCATTATGTTGATGTATAATATATTCACCAGTTTAAAAATTTGCACAAGATAAAATCAAACAGTTGTAGTTTTAGAAAATATTTCATTATACACAAGCAGTTTCATTTCATTTTATTTGATCTTTTTCTCATGAAAACTCTTCGATAATAGTTCCCGTAAATGATTTTTCACGCTAATGATAAACCAGTTATCGTACAAAGCCTCGTGCAATATGGCATATTTTCCTCGTTTCTTATATTTACGCTGTTATTTCACTCGCCTAAGGCTCGTGAAATAAAGAGCGTAAGTATAAGAAACTCGGAAAATATTTGCCATATTGCACTCGGCACTGTACGATAACTAGTAAATAGTATTTGGAGTAAACGCCAGGTAGATGGATAGTATTGGTTAGGTGATAACATAACAACTGAAAGACCGATAAAACGACATTGACAACAAAGACGAACCACAAGATATTCTAACATGAGAACCTGGGAAGAAATTGTCTCAACGCCGAACACAGAACGAGTAGATAAGAAATAAGTTATATCATCATATTATATAAAGTCTGACTGTTTTATTATTGTCTCGTTTTTCAATTTGAAGATGTACTGAATACTCTCAATATGTTTAATAACTTTATCCACGAATGTTAGCTAAAGTAAAGATATTAACTCCTGCAAAAGTTAACAAGTTTTATTATTATTTATTGGTCGGCAGTTATGGGCAAAAAACAAAAGGTGTCTAAAGGTGTCTAAAATCACACTTTTGAAGCATTTCTGCACGCCTATTATACCTTAAGGGAAGAAATTATGTGCAGAAGAAATTTTTGCGGATAAAGGGTCTGAAAATGCCTTAATTTGCATAAGTCTGCATCCTACCAACTGTGCCACCACAGATGTTGTTGAAATAGGGGTTTTAAAAAATACCATGAAAATTTGTAAGATTAATCTTGAGTTCTTTTCTTTTCATTAAAACACTAAAAGGTCACTAACCAAACCTCATTATCTTCAGGTTCAAAAAATATTATTGAGGAATTGGAGGGAATTATTAAAAATATCTCAAGAATTTGTGCAAAACAGCTTTGAAGCAATGACAGTATCCAATGATAAAATAAAAAGGTGTAATTAAATCGAATAGCAGTGTAGTAGTTAGTATTCTTTGGAATAAATGTCTGGTTTAAGAAACAAAATACATAATAAATCAATTAGTGTTAGAAATAGGACCTAGTCGAGGTAGCTATTCATGTAGTATTTAGTTGCTATTGCTTTAATTTGTTGTTCCAGGATGATGACGTTGCAAGTTATTTCATTGAAGAATTGCAAGTCTTGAAAACGACAAGAACCCATAAGTTGTAGACTGGAATTGAGGTCCCATAAGAGGCCCCAAGCTCAGTGACGTAGCCAGAGGTTGGTCGCGCATACAGGAGAAGAGAAAAATTCCATTAAAGTCATTAAATTGTCATTATGTAAGGGATGTACGCAAAAGACAATGACATTTAATACCTCTCCTCCTGCCTTCCGCGACCTACCCTAGATACGCTAATGAAGCTGTTTCTTTGGGTGCTATATGGCGAAGGGTGATTTTTTTAAACACTAGTGTGTTAAGGGTATCCAAAGGTAGTTCAGAGTTTGTGTACAAATTGGATGTTGAGAACTTTGACAAGATCGAAAAATTTAAGTAATCCAAATTAATTGAACAGGTGTTGAAGGTGCTTGAGGTTGATTAAAGCTAATCAACCTTAGAGCTGCTTTTGAAGAGTTAAAATTCTGTGAGTGATTGTGTTATCACAAAGACCCCAGATTTGGCACGCATATCGCATGTGAGAGCTAAAGATAGCATGATAGATGTTTATAAGTGTTTTCAAGGGGACAGTTCTCAGTCTTCCCAGCTTTCAGAGAAATCTTGTTGGCTCTTAGCCAACAACTAAGGTTCTGAAATCTCGATATAGACAATTTTTCCAAATAGTATCAAGGGAGTAAGAGAATTTCAGCAGATTGGTGTCACCTGCAAAATGAAACATTTCACATAATTTAATGCAGTTGTGCAGGTCATTGATGTAGATTAGGGATAAAAGTAGGCCTAAGACTGAACCCTGAGGGACACCATGGAGAATGGTTTTAAATAAAGAATGGGAACCACTATTGGACACAAGTTGGGAACCATTACATAGGTATGACCTGAACCATAGATTTGCAATATTATGTAAACCATAGTGGTTCAATTTCGCAAGGAGGATTTCATGATCAACAGTGTCAAATGCTTTTTGTGAGTCAATGAAAACACCACAAGCAAGCTCACCATTATCAAGACATTTACATTTATGTTGAGCAATGTGTGGATTGTGACGGAATCCAAACTGCTTGGTAAAAATTATTTCTCTATAATTTGATTGTAATCTTTTCATAGATTTTCTCGACAATGGAAATCAATGAATGAGACTGAATGGTAGTTAAAGGTGTCAAAGCACTTTTTTTAATAACTTTTGACAGCCTAATCTTTATGCTATGAAATTTTGTGACTTTTTGGGAAACTTATTAGCAAAACTTTTGATGAAATTTTTTTTGGGGAATAATGTGTCAATATGGCATGACCAAAAGATTAACAAGTGATGTCAAAAATGTCAGAATTTTTTTTTAAAAATTATTAAATATTACCATTTTGTATATCAAACGGTAGAAAATCCAACGTAGAGCACAAATATGTTAATTAAACATGCTGAATATGAGTATTGTCCTCAAAATAGCACAAAACTGCCCAGAAGGTGATTTTAGTGATGTTTCTCTATTATGACGTCATTATTACGTAGCTCGTGATCACCTGACTAAATTTTTATGAAACCTTGCACAAATGTTCCTTAAACCATACTGCATCAGTGTGCTAAGTTTCATTTGAAAATGAGAAACATTAAAAAAGTTACAGAGGCCTGAGCAGCCCCTAAAAAGCCTAGGCTGAATAGGGTTAACAAGTCCATCAAGAAATAATTTTAGAAATCAAAATGCCATTTTTCTTGTATGATGTTATATTTAATAATTTGATCTTTTGCTGACTTCAGCCTAAAATTCCGCCATTATAGTTATATGGGTATTTCTCATCAGTGAAAAAACTCAAAGGTTAGCCCAGGGGGGTAATTTTATTCCACTCCACTCTTGAATGTAAAGTACATAAAAAAGTTTGTGAAGAATAGGGTTAAAAGCAACCTTAGGGATTGTGTAATGAAAAATGATAATCACAATATTTGTTCTACTTAATTAAACATGATTAGGGAAAAAACAGTTTTAAATATAAAGCACTCTACTATGAAAAAATACTCTAAAAGAAAATCCATTGAGAAAACCAAGGCATACCCCGAAAATAATGTATCTCGTTGGATGCATTTCTTTTAACAAAATAAGCTAACCATTCAATCAAACTTACCCAGGTTTTCTCATTCCATTGAGCAACCAACTTAACTTTCGATTAACCAGTCAAACCAAGTTTAAAATGGGCTAGATGAAATTTATTTTAAAAGCCACAATTCAAAACTACCCGTAATGAACTCATTTCGGTCAAAAAGACAGAAATGAAATTTCATTTTGGGTGTCAAAGGAAACCCCATAAGTAGTTACAGTTAGTGACATTGTTAAAAAATGTCATTTCGCCCGAAATGAAATTCTTATGTAAACGGCCTCTTAACCTAGATTCTATGACTTGATTGGTGGAAAAAGCATGTTTTAGTTGGTCAGCTAAAAGCTAGTGTACCAGATTAACTGTATCGGAATCACTTTGCCATAGCGAGTATATATCGTGAGCCATCTCACTGGATTTGTTTACATGGAACTTGCTTGCCCGCTGTTGTCTCACTTCTCCCCAAAAAAAATTATCATTGGAGGTTGTTCAAACTTAACTGGAAATGGATTGATGAATGATGATGGTTGCTTCAATGGAATGCACCCTTTATCTTCTTGCAGCAAAACAAAATCGATACTGTATAATGTCATAAATTTATGCAAGAATATATTAGGTGCACAGTTCAAACTTGAGAACGAAAAAATATTTTTAAAAACTGTAAAGAGACTCTTTTAACAACAACTTTCTGAGCTCTTTAAGGCAGATGAAAGTGACATATATTAGATTACCGTTGAGCATCCTGTCCTAACCAGATGTGGTAAAATTTCATTAATTTGTTATTCATTATTTTTTCTTAGACAGTGAAATTCGTGACAGAAAAACTGGGTCCCAAGTTCTTAAAATGCTGATTTGTAAAGAGAAAGAAGCATTTAAAAATTTGTACTTTTAATACCCGATCTGTAGGTGACTGGTAATGAAAGGGTTAAGGAGAAAGAATGAAAAATTGAAAAAGTTATAGAAACTGATTTTAATGTTTTCTGTTATGAAATGACACATTCTCACTTAAAACGATTTTGAAGTTTTGAAAAAAAAATCGTTTTAAAAGAGAATGTGTCATTTCCAGTCTTGTCAAGGAAGAAAACGTCAGGCGTGCGATCAATCGCACGCCCAAATTGACTTTTTTATAGTTCAGGCGTG
>JAUBWS010104620.1:0-10507 GCA_032270445.1 Darlingtonia californica | reverse complement strand
AATTTTCAATATTTTGTCGGCAAAATTTGACAATTACACCCCCCCCCCCCCTGGAAAAATGTCTCGCCACGGCCCTGCTTGAACGTATGTGTTTTGTGTTTGATGGTGCGAGACTACCTTCCGTCAATCTTGATATCTATTTCATACATATAAAATCATGCGAAGTGGATTGTCTAAACTGTTGTTAGAGTACCGACAACTTATTTTGCACTTTTTTTAAAGCTGTTATTTTAGAGTTATGCGCTGTTTCAATAATTGAGTGACTGTTTCTCATGTTTATTCGGGATAAAAAGAGTGACATCGCGTGCCAAAAAAAAATTAGATATTGGCATGGAAGTAGGATTTTACATACTCGATTAAAAGCCTCGAAACTTGAAAGTTATACGAGAATATGCCAATTCATACTAGAAATCGTTTATAATTAATTCACTTTAGTTTTTGAGCACATAGATATCAACCACTTCAAAAAGCAGGGAGCTGCACAGTGGAAAAACCATGTTACGTACGGTTGCGGGACAAAATTGTGAGGAAAATTCATTCTTTGGGATCTTCCTGGTGAAACACTAAAGAAGCTTTATTGCATAAAAAAATAAATGCGAAAACGTCGTACTTTAATATCACGAAATACAGTTGTATGTTTATTGTTTGCTGTTTCAGGCTTGAATTGGTTGAAAGCTTGTTTTAAAAACCCAGTTTTGGTTCAAGGAATGGCAATACAAGGAACAGGACCATTTCAAAACTATTTTGTTATAAGATACAATATTCACTATAATTACAATACCACAAATGAAATGTTGTACAAAGAAAATGGAAAAGAAAAGGTATACACTTATGTGATTACTGTCTTTAGTCGACGTTTAAATTTTCAGACGCGCGATCCTCCACTTTCAACATCAGATAATAGATTTCAGACGCATTTTTCGGTTTCTAACTGATGATAAATTAATTTCTAGACTATAGTTAAAATTTCGTCTCGTTTTATTAATCTGTTACTACTATTCGCTGCTCTTCTCACCTCTATACATTCTTTGCATAGTTTCCCGTTTATTTCCATGATACAGAATTCAAGAAAGGGTTCCATTATAATTGGGTGCTCAATATTTTTGACCGTTTTATCAAAGAAAATAAGCCACTGAAAGATTCACTTTTACAAAATGATCTAAGTCTATTTCAATCTATTTCTAAGTCTATTTTAACTACTGAATAAAATTGGAAAGTTATTTCTGCTTTTAAAAGCTTCTGAAGAGTGGAACATCAACCTACATGAAAATATTCCAAAAAATATTTAATGAAAATGAAAACAAATGAAGATGAAAAGAATTAGCTTTTTGATGAAATAACAAAAATGTTTCTTATGTTCATGATTTAAATCTGAATCTTTTGCAATTTCAAATATGTAATGTTTCTTTTTAAAAGCTTTCTTCAATGTAAACTTATGACCAAAAGAGTAGATAGATTTTTGATCAAAATAGGGCAAAGTTACCAAAAACTGGCAATAAGTAACTTTTTATCATAACTTTCAACCAAAATAGATATTTAATTTCTTTTTTCATATCTGAAAATGAAAAAAGATTCAGGTTTTTGTTATCAAAATATGAGACATTTTTCATCTTAATGTTCATTTTCATTTTTTCTTGTTTGAATTTCATATAGGTTGATATTCCACTGCTTAATTAAGAATTCTTCAAATTTCATTCAATAGTTAAGAGGTTACCAGCCCTTTTTATTTTAGTTTTAAAAATTTTGAATAGACTTTAGATTTGGCAAGGCTTTTTTGAACCAATATACTAATATTCTAAAACAAGGGAAGGAGGAAGTTTGTAATCTTCCCATATTAAAAAGATGCTTTACTCTCGATTTCTTATTTATTTAAGAAATCTGCAACTCCCGATAAAGTCGGAAAGATATGTCCCGTCAAAAACTGTCAGCTTCAAAAGAACAGCTCTTACTGCGGTGTGCCGTGAAATTCGTGTCATTTAAGTTTATTGTATTTTAGGTTAGGTTTAGAGAACATGAAAATGTACTTTTAATGTTTTTCTTAGGTAGCTTCAGGTAGATTCAGGTAGGTTAAGTAAGTTAAGTAGGTTCAGAAACTTAAAAGTACTTTCGTTTTTGGTGGAGACACAACTTTTTGAAGGCGAAAGGACACGAAAATTCAAAGACATGAATTTCACGGTAGATTGCGGCATTTATATGTTCTATGAAGCCAGGTTTGGTACATGGAAATTTGTGTACGCTGATTAGAGTTTCTTAACCGTTCATTGCAAGTTTGTATTAAATCTGATCGCTCTATTTAGATGTTTTTATCTCCACTGAAAAAAGATCTTTACAGATATCGTGTCTACACAGATCGATTTTTTGAACCGTTCATGACAAAGTGCATTCAACTCGATGTAAAAGAAAGCGTTGCTACTTACAATGGTCTTGTAAAAGGGTATCAAAATACTGGATTACGATGGGAAATTCTTGGGAGCTCATCAGGTAAATTTCTTGAAACTTTTAATTGTGCTTCTTTTAGTATTTCAATTAAAAGTTCTTCACCCAAGGAGCGTAGAAAATCTATAAAATAGAAAGAAGATTATACTGAAAACCAAAAGTTTCAAAAGCCGTCTAAAAAATTGTCAACATAATCTTTATATGTTTGCGTAAATGTTTTTCTGGCGATACATTTTGGGTTTCATATTTTCTATTCATCTTTTATTTTCTTTATCAAGCAAAATCAATTTATTATAATCAATACAAGTCACCATCTCCATTGTGAATTTAAAAATAATATCAATTTTGTACGAAACCGATCCTTTTTTTCAGCGTCGTTATTGTTATGCGGAATCATCAAGCTAAAAACGCCGCTGTTTTCGAAATTTTTGGCAAAAGATTTTCACATCTACTATCTACTATATTTTTTCAAATTTAATTAAATCTAATTGTCACTATTTTTCAAAGAATGTTGAATTAAAAATAAAAGATTTAAGTTTGAATGCTAACGTTCTCGCGCTAAGTGAATAACAATTACTTTCAGAAAACTGAGGACTGAAATGAGATTTGAACTCACGACTTAACTATTATACTAGTGCAACTGCTCTTCCACGGAGATGGGCGCGAGCGATGTCGGGTTTTGAACTGAATTGCTTCAGTAGTCACTGTGTGCGCAAAACTTGAAACTTGAAAATTCTTTTCTTCAACTATAATTCAATTCGTGCTTAAAATATCATTTTCGTTGAATTATTTTAAAACGTTTTTTTCCCTAGGAAACTACCCAGCACCAAAGATCAACGATAAAGACAACGGTGTGGAATGTGTCAGTTTATTTATGAAAAATTACAACAGTGTTTCATGGAAAAACAAAAATACATTAATCAAAGACATACATTACACATCAGAGGAAACTCACGAATATAAAACGGATGGTTTTCGCAGATTGAGCCTAACTTTTATTAAATCAAAGAGAGAACTGTACATGAAATTTGGAGATTTTGGCGATGACACGGAAAGAAAATCTTTATATTATTCCATCACATTTAAATGTGCAGCTTTTTTTGATGGAGAGGAAGCTCTTAGGGAACATAAATCAATCTATTATTATAAAGGTAAATATAGAAATGTAATTTCTAATGGTCCAGTGTAGTGTTACCGTACCATTTTTTCTTCATTATTTTTCCGTGGAGTGAATATTACATATAAAATAGTCAACAGTGCAAAATTGTTTGTATCAGATTGGCGAAAATGTCAGTTTAGAGTACAAATTAAATTGCTAAAAAAGTTCTATAATGTGCGATGTCAAAAATTTGAAATTATATGGCTTTGTGTAGGCGTGAAGTAAAAATTTAAAATTAAATAAAGAATAAGCAAGTCTACAGTATGGATTAAATAAGATCAATTTTGTTGACGATTACTCAAGAATCAAATGCTTTGTCGTTCAATTAAAGATTATAAGCGAGTAGCGAGGAGAAAATAGGTATAACTTGCATAGAGTGCAGAGAAAGAGAATAGAAGTAATTGTAATGGATCAACAGATCCTGCATAACTGTGAATTCCCTATTACCGCAAAGGTAACAGATCAAGTGGGGATTCAGCTCGAGATCTCCTGCTTGCGAGACAAATTCTCTGTAATTATTCGTGGTTCCGTTGAACTTATTCCTTATTCCTATGTATTCTATATGTTTTTATGTCAACAAAATTTTTACTGAATTTTGAAAACCAAGACATTAATTGTATGACTTCTCAGTCGTATAGTAATAGTAAATTTGATGATCTTGTATTACACTATCTTCTAGAAAAACCCAATAACGTATTGAATGTCAATCTGACTGGTTTCACCAATTCATTTGCCACGATCTCATGGTCAGCAAATTCTACTGGTTTGTTTTTGAAAACAATGATGTACAACATCACAATACAAACATCAAATATGGTTGTCCACAAGTTAAAAGATATCAAGACAACATCTACTAAAATTGCTAGCTTGTCACCACTAACAAAATACAAGATGTCAATACAAGCAAAAAACAGATACAACACATATTCTGATGTTGTAATGTACCCTTTTGAAACCCCAGGTATATTTTTTAATTTGTCTTGTTGCTGGCGGGCCATAACTTTAAATGCTTATTCTAGAAGCTGGTAAACAAATGTCATTTTTAAAAAATAGGTATATTTCATTACAGAGCTATATCTCCTGAACAAAATAAGATTTTTCAAATATTAGTTTCTGAAATTTAAATTAGAAGTGACCTTTCGTAGGTATGTCATCGGATATTCATAAAAATGAAGTCTCGAGTCAAAACATATCCACAAAAACCATAGATATAATGTGTCTATAGAAACTAATATTACAAAGACTACAGGGTGTCCCAAAAAAATGTAGCCCATTGTAAAAAATGTCATGAGAATTTTTTCCTTGATCAAAATGTATTGCTCATTACCCTATTATTTCTGTAAAAATATACTTCTTGTGGTCCAGTTAATGAGTTTGAAAAAGTTATGAATTTCCTGATTTTTAAGTATTATTATAATATCCCCATTTGGGAGTCGAACCCAATAAAGTTAATCGTAAGCAAGGGCTTACGATTACATTTACGATTAAATGATGAAACAAATCGGATAGAAACAGAATGTCCAGAGAAACATTTTTGATGTAAAGAGGAAAAATTCACTAATAATTTGCTGAGAATTTGTCGGTTTTGCTGATTTGTTAGGAAACCCATAGATACACGAAAGCAAAAATTATGAATATGAATATATCTTTTCACCTTGCTACTCTAATTTAGATACCACATATTAAAAAAAAACCTTACCTAGTTTCATTGAAAAAAATTACATAACAAGAAGGAAAGCTCATCCCCATGAGGTTACCAAACTCTTTACAGACACTAGACTTTATAATTTGATCTTACTTTTAGGTTCTGAGCCACCAAAACAAGCTTCAGTAGTAACCATTGAGAAGTTTGGTGTGCAGCTATCATGGAAGAATCCATCGAGGACTCAAGGAATTTTAACACAATATCATATAGAATGCATAAAACACAATTCGGAAAGTGTTGTTGCATTTACCAAAGGCACAGAAAATCAAGTTTTTGTGGGAAACATGGCACCTAACAGTATGTATGAATGCAAGGTGAGTAAAATTTTTAATATCTGGGGATATTTTTCTTATTATTTCATGCCATTCTTATATAAACCAAGGCTCGTTTTATGCTAGAATGGTTCCCTTTTTCGTTTCAGCATTTCCCCAACAAGGTCGGAAAATTTAGAAAAACAAGCCCTAATTAGAGTTCCACGATCGTATATTCTTCAACTTGGAATAAAATGTTATGGAAAAAAGTTCCTCACAGGATATACATTTTATAACTGTAGCATTCCCTAACAAGGTCCATTTAAAAATCTCCAATAGTAGGTCCCCGGCCGTAACTAAGATCAGTACATTCCCCCTCGAGCACATTTACAAGCCTTTATAGAAAAAGAAATATGCAGAATACGTAGGTAACGGGCAGCATTTAGATCCAGTTAAAAAAGTAAATATGGTTTGGCTTTTATTGCGTTATCACTAATGTCAATTTTTGAAAAATAGGTACCTTCTTTACAGACCTATATTTTCTGAACAAACTGAAACTTTTCATTTTTCAGTTCTTTTCTAAAGATTAAAAACAAAACTCTTTCGTACCTATGCCACCAGATTTTGTAACACAAAGTCCTTGAAGCATTATAGAGCTTTAAAGCCGCTACAGTTTGGCCGTGCTGTAATTTTGAAATGATGGCGTTTATCATAGTTGTTTTTTGCATTCATCATGACAAGGTGTGAAAGTTTCAAGTTAAAATCATTTTTCTATCAGAAGTTAGAAGTAGTTGAAGTTTCGACAATTTTGTATTAGAAAAGATTGATTATTGATACTCTGCCCTACATGATTGCGCATAAATGACATATTTAACCCTATACAGGTCGGGGGGAGGGGGGCCTCCTGTTTTTCCTGATTGACATTTTAACAACAAAAACTTATGTGTTGAATTTTTGTTACTTCAGAACATGTGTTTAAGATTTTATAAATCATTGAAAAATTTCAAATTCACAGCGTTAGTATATTTGAGTTATTAAAAGATGTTTTTCCACGAACAATAGGCATAAAGTGATTCTTGGTTAAGTTAAAAAAACTCCCTATCTAGTGCATGTACAATTTTTCTGAGTCAAATTTTTTTTCTATTCTTATTAGACCCGTGCGATGTTTTCTAAAGTGGATTTTATTCCTGTACGTTTCTATTGTATTGTGCCATTGTTAATTCAGGAATTTTTTGCTGGCCTTTTTCCAAAGAAAGTGAAAAGTGACAAGCTTATTATGTCTAGACCATTAGCCAATACTGCAATGTTTGTAACATTCAAATGTTTGTGTAAAACGTGTGAAAAAAGTGCAACTTTCACGGAACAACAATCAATGTTCTCACATACCGAATGATCGTACAGGTTAACTTTAAAGTTCCTAACATAAGCCAATCTGGAGTTATGGTTGCGGGCAAAAAAGCCCCCTCCCCTCGGTTTACAAAAACCTCAAAAAGCCCGGGTACAATAGGGTTAAAGAAAAGATGCTAGAGTTCATAATCGCACTGGTATTGATATTTGTCAAAATTAATGATCAAAAAGGATGTTTTAATGGCAAAGGGAATAGTACAGAATATTCTGGAAGTCAACTTTTCTTCCAATACTGTAAGTCAGTCAATATTTTGTACTATTTCATTTGCAATTAAAATGTCTCAGAATATTTTATACTATCTTTAGCTTTTTTCTCTCTACATGTACGATTATTCGATATCTGCGAACCTCACAAAGGAAATAATTTTCCCTGGAAGAAACCTTCATCAAATCGAATTTATTTTTGTATTTGATTAGTTCAAAATTTGTATGTATAGAAACAGTTAAAAAAATTGAATATGTGAATTGAATTTTGCAAAATTTAAGGCTGTAAGTGCAAAAATGAATACGTCCACGTAAATTTCTTCCCTCGGTGTAATTAAAATTTTAGAGTCGGGAAATACAAGTGATGGTATTTGTACAATGCCACTATAAAAAGGTTATCAACTTCATTAGGTGAGGGCACTAGTTAACAAAGAAAAAGTTCATGGGAAATTTACGGATCAGCTCGCTGTTAAAACAAAAACTGGAGGTTTGTTTTTTTATTTTTGTTAATGTAAGAATGATGTATTGTCTCCGAGTATCAATAACGTTATAGCAACCGTAATTTAACGCTTCAAGATAGAGTCAAGTTCAGTACATAAAAAGTTTTGATTGCATTCCTAACGTGAATTCTCGATTACATTAGTTTCAAAATATATCGGAAGTTTTAAATTTCGGACGCTGGAAGGTCTGAAAATAATAACGGTCAAAGTTTTATGCATCCTAAAATTTAAGCGTCCGAAATTTTTGAAACACTAATTTTACATCGAAAATTTACAAAAAGAATATTTAAATGCTAAAAATCAACATAAGTTCTTCTTCTTTCTTTTTTGTGTGACCGTCAATAAAAATAGCTACATCAATGTTATTTTCTTGTTCTTCAAATTTTATATCTGTTCTTTTACGCGTTTTACCCGTTTCAATAATATGATTTGGTTTATAATTATCCTCAATTAATTGCTGGAAATATTTAAGAACTTTGGGCGTTTTTTCTTATTTATTTTAAAGCTCTTCCAAAATCTATCCTTTTACAACATTCATGCCGAACGTCCAAAATTCGTTCAAAAATAGTGCTGAAGAACGTCCAAATTGTTTTTTCACCTTAATGTCGTCCATTTTTAATTGTTATTGTATTTGTATGTAAAATTTGAGGTGCTTTTTTATTTTAAGAAATGTTTTGTGAAATATTCCAACCAAAACCTATTTTTAGAGTTTTAAACTTTGTTTATTCCCCAAAAGAATGCAACGGATTATTTTCAGTAAGCATCTTAATACCTGTTTTGTTTCCTGCAGCTCTTTGCGAACAACCGATCCATCAAATTGGGGATAGATATGCAACATCAGATGAATTAAATCAATTCAATAGTGCAACACCGTGTTCTGAAGCTGGCAATTTGCGTATTGATCTTGGAAGAATAATGTCAATAACAGGATTTGCTATTCAAGGACCTTACAGTGTAAAGAATATCAAGTTGATGTACAGTAGTGATAAAAGTGGTACATTTAAACCAGTTTATAACGGAACAGGAACTGTAGAACGGGTAAGTTGTTACACATCAAAAAAACATAATAATGTTGCATTTCAACGAAAAAAAGCCAATTGCTTTTTCCAAGTGGTAAAATACTAGCTATCGAAATAAGCATGATTATCGTGAATGTGAAATGTTTGCTTGTTCCGACAATGGAATTACGTTGAATAAATCCCTATTTTTGATAATTTTTTTGATGCGACGATGTCCTCTATTATTATATAATTAATCATTTAGATAGATATAAAGCAAATAAAAAAATCAAATAAAAAAGCAACTTTTAAAACTATTATCCAATCAGGTAGAAAAATTGTTTTCGCTCTGTCCCGTGACGAAACTATTGATATTTGAATGTCTTGGTTTTTCAAAACTACTTCCTTTCTTGAGAAATAATTTCGAATAAATTGCTCCATAAATGTTTGTCTCCGATCCTTTTAACAGTAAAATGCAGATTTTTCTCTTTCTTTTTAGACTTATAATTATAATGCTGGGGAAAACTATGTTGAAAGATTTTGGTTTAAAGAAGATCCAATAACATTATCAACGATTAAATTTGTTTTAGAAAGCAATGCTTGCGTTAGAGTTGAATTGTTTGGATGTTCTGAAGGTATATTACCGAAAGTTATTAGAACTGCTAAAATGAAGTTAATAAAACTCTTTGCTTTTCTTCCATTTTTCTTTATCTTTCTCTATTTCCACATTCCTCTTTTCCTCTATCTATTACGCCTAGCAAGTCAAAATGGCTATTCAAGCCTTGCTAAAAATGATCATCCAAAAACATTATTATTACTGATACAGTAAAATCAATTGGTGATCTTATAATTTCAGTATGCTCGTCATCCATGACACCAGACACAGTTTCACCAACAGGTAGTAACCAATGGTGTTTAGGAACAGCATTGGACGTGACATTCACCAAGCCAACAACACTCAATGGTCTTTTTATTAACGCAAATCAAACATTACCTAAATCAACACTTGAAATATCTTGCAAGGGCAAGCTTGAAAATGAAACATTCGTAAGTGCTGTGTCTTGATTGACTTGTATTTTTTGAGGGATGCTTTCTATGAACATTTTAGATTTGGACAAAATATTGGATGGTTTTCTTTTAAAAAATGTTTTTAAAAATATTTATCGTTGTCTTATCATAGAAGTCTGTTGAAAAATCTGGAAATAGTGTTATGTTGTGGTTCAGCAAACAACTGGTGTGCAATTCTTTGAAAATCTCAGCTGCCGAAGGGAGTTCTATTTGCATCAATATCATTTTAGCGGGCTGCTTATCAGGTAAATTGTTTGTCGCATGCAACACCTAGTTTTCTTCTAAATCTTTAAAACTGATAGCCTAATAAATCAGTAAAACTATGGCAGATTATTTTGGGCTGGATATAAAAAATTTAACCAAGTTTAAAAGTAAACCCTTGAGCATAAGTGAAAACAAATAGTTAATTAAATGATCAGTTTTGTGTCAATTTTTTGAAACAGTTACAAAATTGTGTCCAATTTCAAAGTATTCAAAACTGTGCTATTTTTAGGTTTTCTTAATTAAGGTTGCTGAAAGACCAAAATATTTATACAAATAAATAAACTATACTTTCTTGTGGTTTAAATTCTAGAGGAAGCATTAGAACATCAAATAAATTAAATTTGCAAATTCAATTATTGCATAGTCTAAAAAGTTTTTTATTAGGGTTTTGCATAAACAAATTGAGTGTGGGTTTTTTATTATGAAACCAATATTTTATAGATTGTATGAACAAATTGGGAATTGGTGTGGAAAATCATAATAACGAAGTTATTGTCACTACCGACAATAAAAAT